>JAQQSO010007679.1:0-10463 GCA_028658305.1 Pachyuromys duprasi | reverse complement strand
CGGGAAGTCTTTCCATCTTCTGATATCTTCTTCAATTTCTTTCTTCTGAGATTTGTAGTTTTGTTTTTTTTGTTTTTGTTTTTTTTCAAACCGGTCTTTCACTTGCTTGGTTAGAGTCACCTCAAGGTACTTTATGTTATTAGTGGCTATTGTGAAGGGTGTTGTTTCCCTCATTTCTTTCTCAGCCCTTTGGTCTTTGGTGTACAGGAGGGCTTCTGATTTTTTTTTAATTGATTTTGTATCTAGCTACTTTACTGAAGGTGTTTATCAGTTGAAGGAGTTCTCTGGTTGAATTTTTGGGGTCACTCATGTATATTATATCATCTGCAAATAGTGATACTTTGACATCTTCCTTTCCAATTTGTATCCCTTTGATCTACATTAGTTTTCTTATTGCTCTAGCTAGGACTTCAAGTACTACATTGAAGAGATATGGAGATAATGGGCAGTCTTGCCTTGTCCCTGATTTCAGTGGGATTGATTTAAGTTTCTCTCCATTGAGTTTGATGTTAGTTATAGCCTTGCTGTATATTGTCTTTACTATGTTTAGGTATGTGCCTTGTATCCCTGATCTCTCCAAGACTTTAAACATGAATGGATGTTGGATTTTGTTGAATGTTTTCTCAGTATCCAGGGAGATGATCAGGTGGTTTTTTCTCCTTTAGTTTGTTTATGTTGTGGATCACATTGATGGATTATAGTATATTGAAACCACCCTTGCATGCCTGGGATGAAGCCTACTTGGTCATGGTGAATGATATCTTTTATGTTTTCTTGGATTCGGTTTGCAAGTATTTTATTATTTTTGTGTCAATGTTCATAAGAGAGATAGGTCTGAAATTCTCTTTTTTTTTGTTGGATCTTTGTGTGGTTTAGGTATCAATGTGACTGTGGCTTCTGGAAAAGCATAGTCTTTCTTTGTTCTGCACTCTAGGAATGGCATCATTAGGTTATGTTCAGAAGAAATCTGTTTAATAAGATTGCTCTTATTTATAAGAAACATAAAATCTTACTACCTGGTTTCATCACATATTATATTGTCTAAGAGTCAGAAGGTGACTTAAATTTTATTTCAAAGCCCCTGGAGGCCTATAGCAATGGAGAGATAGATCTGATTTGAATTCCCCCTGGCTCATGATTGAAATTACGGGGACATAGATATACAACCATTTTCGATAGTGTACATTAAAATAATATATATATATTATTAGAATGTTGTGCATATAAACATGTTTTTATTTTAATCCTAGGTGTGGAATGTGAAAATGTTTCAAACAGTTGTCAGCAGCAAGCTATTTGCCTCATGTGGGCTTTGAGAGGAGCTCTTTCCCAGCTGCAGATAGTTTAAATCTGAGGACTATGGAGAGAGAATAAATGCCAGAGCCCAGAGTATTGGGGAGTTCTGAGAAAGAACAAGGTTGCTGATGCTTCCTTCCTGCCGCTTCTGGTTGCTGTGGATGCAGTGAGACAAGTTGGAGATCTCCTGAAACAAGGATTGGACTGGCACCAAGGAACCCATGATCCTAGCCAGCAGGAAGCAGCTGAGATAATTGTGCCCTCTCTCCCACTAACCATTTCTCTCTCCAATCCTGTATTGGGGTTTTGGAAGGGATTGCGGTGGAGTAGCAAGAAAGAGATATCAAAATGTAAATACAAGATTTTTTTTTTAATGTACTCCAGTTGTAGTGACCTCCATAGGCTCAGGCACAGGCACATTCATGGTATACATGTATACATGCATACAAAACACCCCAAAATAAAAAAAAACTAAAATAAGTCTAGAACTAATTTTTTAAACAGGAAAGATAAGATTGTATTTTGGAAAATTTGCCAAAACATAACCAACTATACTGGATGACATTAATTTATTATAGCTATGTATGTTTATTAACTAAAAGTATTTATAGCCCCTTTAATTTTGACTATTTTATCTATGGAGAAATATTTGAAAATAATATATCGCTTACCTCTTTGGTAGAATATATCCTTTTTCTATGACTCTCATTGTCATATATTACCATTTTGTATACTATAAATACAATAGCATTCATTTTACAATGCTTCAGATAGCTAAAACACCAACTTGAGGACAAGGTAATTAGTCATATTACTGAATTTTAAGTATAAATGATCCTATTAAATAAGTAATAATGTAGTGTATGCATATCTCTATTTTCTACACACTAAAACAATGCTAGAAAATCAATATAACAATAAAATATAATAGAAATTAACATTCAATTATGTCAATGTTTGCATGCTACTACATGTGATTTCCTGATTAGTGGACTTCATCATTAGATAAAGGAAATTTAAAATCTGAAATTTTAATACTTTCTGTTTGACTATAGTTTATCATTAGTTTGTTTCTTGTGATTCCAGAATCACAATTAGTGTCTGTGATAGGAAAGGAGACAAGAGCTGTGTTTTGTTGTTTTAACCTGTGACTAAGTGTCTACAGTTAGCAGTTCTCCAAGACAGCCCTCAGGTGTCTCGTGAGCCTTTCATGATATTTAGGAGCAGGAAAGAGGATCTATCCATAAGATTAATTGACCTGATGGTTCCTGAAAGAGGTCCAATAATTTAAAAGAACATGATCCTGCCAGGAAGGCAGAGCCTTGCTGATGAGCAGCCTCTTAGGCAAGAAAACTCAGCTTCCTAACAACAAATGAAAAACTTAGGTTCCCATGGAACCATACTGTAAAGGTGGAAAAGAAGCTCAGGAGTAGGAAGAAGTAAATCCAAGTAACAGCAGACTCTGAAGACTAGTACTAGACATATACTCTGCACAGTTTTTGTGTAATGTTTACTGCTTACTGCCTAGCCACAAGAAGTCACCGCTTGTGTAGCTAATTGTAGAGCTCAGACCTAAAGGGGAGTCAAACTCTGCCTTTCACTGATTCCAAATGAAATAATTATATTCTTTATTCTACAATAACTTTCTTGTGAAAGGTTGAATGCTTTCTTCTTTCTAGAAATCATAACTGTAGTGCCATCCTTGTTAGTAAAGAGCAATCCAAGCTATGGTGCTGCCCTTCCTCAATTAACCCTGTCTAAAATTTCCTCACAGTCATGCCCAGGTGTTTGTCTCCTAAGTTATTCCAGATCTTGCCAGTCTGTCAACCGCAACCATCTTAAGTGCAATTTTGTAGATGTACGAAGGCGACAGAGTGGATTAGATATAGTTAATGGAGTGTATTGTGGCTGAAAGAATGTGAATGAACTGAAAGCATTTGGAGTGGGTGCCCATAAGGTATTAGTTGTGTGGCTTTGTGTAAAAGGTCTGATTTCTTTAAATTGTCATTTCTTAACTTATTGACCAGGACATGAAAATAAATAATCGCTCTACTTCATTTGCATACATATGGTAAATGTTGAAAGAAGTTATAAAATTACAGATTTATGAGTAATATTCAAGTATGTACAACTACACTAAATACTGGTTTCTCGTGGATGGTTTCTATCAGCCACATATCTAAAGAGATACATTTATCAAAAACGGAATGACTAGAATATATCAGGTATTTGACTACTAAAAAAAAATTAAATATTTTCCAGTAAGTTGTTAAAAGGCAGTGAATGAAATCATAGCCCAACTTGCACAGGGTGGACTCTCCTGGTTGCTGAGACAAAGGTTAGAGACTGAATAGTAAGTACATTATGAATCTTCTCTGAAATCTCACTGAGACATATGACCTGTGAAATGTACTGAGCCAAGGATAATGGGCCACTATATGCATATGGCTACACTGAAGAGGGTAGTGGTATATTTGAGATACTTCAGGGTTAGTAAGTATTTCTGCTTATCTAGCTTTAGTGTTATATTTGCTGTAATCTAGGTTTCTCCAACTTTGGTAGAATTTCAAATTACAAGACTATGATAAAGGTGGTCTATATAAAGCAAATGACTTTATGTTATGGATTAAGGTCCTGTGTTGGATGCAATAGGATGTGTTTCATACTTGAAGAAGAATTGTCTGGATGTTTCATATAGAAATAAAGCTAGTTGAATAGGAACTGGAGCAAATAAATGGAACGAGAAGAAGAGTTGTTATATTTAAAGGGAAGGAAGTTCAACTAAGGGTACACAGAGAGGAGAAAGTCATACTACATCAAACATCGAAACATGGTTAGTATAAAGAATCAGAAATCTTTTCCTCTGGGTATATGGTAGTATAATTAATCAAAATAAGAAATGAAAAATAAAGATTATGTTTTCAAAAGAATAAAAGTTGTTTTTCATATGATTTTTGTGGTATTTAAATAACTGACACAATTTTTCAAAGTTTCTCTGAAAACACAGATTTGTTGTTCGGCTAAAGGAAGCACACATGGGTGATAAAGAATCATTATTGAGTATGTCTGTTAGGGTGCTTAGAGAAGATAGATGTTTGAGTCAGTAGACTTATTAGAAGCCTATTGTCATCAGTGAGAACGCAGTATAGTGGTTATGGTATTTCATGAGAGAGGAAAGGAATCCAGACATGTAGGAAGGACCTATTCTTTATCTTTCTGATCTGGGGCACCCATCTTTGCCTGTGCTTCAGGATGTTCACTTTAGAGACACTTTCAGGTGCCCATGCCCTCCCAGTGTAGAGATCCTTAACACTCTCTAAACCATGGCACACATTCAGGATAGGCATAGCCAGACACTTTGAAGACATAGAAGGAGCTGTAGAGTGAGGTAAGCTCCTATAAAGCTCTGTGACTTATGCTGGATATATGCCAGCCAGCCTTTGCAGGAAGCAATATATTGTGGTGGCAAGGCAAAACAATTCCCCATCTCCCTTCTTCATTTTTTAAAATTAATACATCTTTTTAATTACAATTTATTCATTTTGTATCCCAGCTGTAGCCACTCCCTCATCCTTCCAAATCCCACCCCTCTACCCTCTTATCCTCCCATACCCCTCCCCAAGTCCTCTGATAGGGGAGGTCCTTCTCCCCTTTCATCTGACCCTAGCTTATCATGAGTCATCAGGACTGAGTGCATCATCTTCCTCTGTGGCCTAGCTAGGCTGCTCACCCCTCAGGTCAAGGTGATCAAAGAGCCAGACACTGAGTTCATTTCAGAGACAGACCCTGTTCCCCTTAGTAGGGACCCAATTGGAGACTGAGCTACCATGGGTATATTTGTGCAGAGGCAGGCTCTAAGATCAACAATCAATAAGTGGGATCTCTTGAAACTAAAAAGCTCCTGTAAAGCAAAGGACACTGTCATCAGAACAAAACGACAGCCTACAGACTGGGAAAGGATCTTCACCAATCCATTTCCCTTCTAATCTGAAAATCCTGATCTCTTATTGACTTATTTAGTTCTGTTATATCTTTAAGTTTTTGTTTTATCAAAATATGGTAGATATTTGATTTAACCATAAAATTGGCTCTTTTGTCTATACCACAACTGAAAACTAGGGATAATATCTTGAATTGTTTCAGAATAATTTTCTTGGAAATTTTTTTTCCAAAATCAATCAATAAACACAAAAGGTACATAAATAAAGAAGAATTGTTGTAAGTGATCTAATATTTTTAAAATAATTTAACCACATGGATACACATCTGTTAAAATTGCTTCTGCAATCACAATTGGATAATTTTACATAACATGCACTCAGGTTGTGAAGAAAGCAGAAAGATAACATCTGTGCTCTGTAAGCATTTCCATAAACCATCTCCTAAGTGCCAGGATGCTGATATAGCAATGCAAGAAATCAAGGTTATTTATGTCCTTCCTAATTCTTTGTTACTGATGTTTCTTCCTCTCGGCTCTTCACAATTATTTTTTTCTTGTATGTGTCTTTTGTTTGTTTGTTTGTTTCATACTTTTGAGTCTCAGACTAAAGGCTGTTGGTTCCCCAGTAGCACTCTAACTCAGCTTGAGCACAGCCGGTAGCCATAAACAGGTTTTGACTTCAGATAATGGAAAATGCAAGTAAAAAGACTGTACTTTTTGCGTGCATTTCATTATTCTCCATAGCAAAATCATCTAGGCAGAGATGACTGTGGGCTTTTTAATTGTATTTCTAGAGTATTTTCAGCAATGCAGCACTCTGCCTGGCAGGACCCTGACTACAGGGGAAGGTTTAACTTTTGCTAGTGCCTGTAAGAAGGACTCAGTCTAGAAAAATGAAAATAGATCCATATTTATCACCCTGCACAAAACTGAAGTCCAAGTGGATGAAAGACCTCAACATAAAACCAGACACTCTAAATCGGTTAGAATAAAAAACTGGGGAAGACCTAGAACTCATTGGCACAGGAGGCAATTTCCTGAACAGAACACCAACAACACAGGCTCTAAGAACAACAATCAATAAATGGGACCTCATGAAACTGAAAAGTTTCTGGAAAGCGAAATCATTGTCATCAGAACAAAATGGCAGGCTACAGACTGGGTAGGATCTTCACCAACCCTATATCTCACAAAGGGCTAATATCCAGAATATATAAAGAACTAAAGAAGTTAAAAAGCAATAAATCAAACAATCCAAATAAAAATGGGGTATGGTACTAAACAGAGAATTCTCTGTAGAGGATTATAGAATGGCAGAGAAACACTTAAAGAGATCTCAATATCCTTAGCCATCAGAGAGATGCAAATCAAAATGACCCTGAGATTTCACCTTACACCCATCAGAATGGCTAAGATCAAAAACTCAAGGGACAACACATGCTGGAGAGGTTGTGAAGAAAGGGGAACCCTCCTTTATTGCTGGTGGGAATGTAAAATGGTACAACCACTTTGGAAATTAATATGGTCCTTTCTCAGACAATTAAGAATAGTGCTTCCTCAAGATCCAGCTATACCACTCTTAGGCATGTATCCAAAAGTTGCTCAAGTACACAACAAGGATATTTGCTCAACCATGTTTGTAGCAGCTTTATTTGTAGTAGCCAGAACCTGGAAAGAACCCAGATATCCATAAATGGAGGAATGGATATAGAAATTATCCTACTTTTGCACAATGGAATACTACTGAGCAATTAAAAAGAAGGAAATCATGAAATTTGCAGGCAAATGTTGGAGCCTAGAAACAATCATTCTGAGTAAGGTATCCCAGAAGAAAAAAGACACACATGGTATATACTCACTTATATAGACCTATAAAATATGATAAACCTACTGAAATCTATGCACCTAAAGAAGATAAACAAGAAAGAGGACACAGGGTAAGATGATCAATCCTCACTTAGAAAGAAAAGTGGGATGGACATTGGATGTAGGAGAAAACAAGTAAAAGGACAGGAGCCTACCACAGAGGGCCTCTGAAAGACTCTACCTAGCAGTGTACCAAAGCAGATACGGAGACTCATAATCAAACCTTTGGCAGGGTGCAGGGAATCATATGAAGGAAGGGGGAGTTAGCATGACCTGGAGAGGACAAGAGCTCCACAAAGACTAAATATATCTGGACACAGGAGACTTTTATGAGACTGTTTCTCCAGCCAAGGGCCATTCATGGATATAACCTAGACTCCCTGCTCAGATGTAGACTATGGTAGCTCAGTATCCAATGGGTACCCTAGTAAGGGGGATAGGGAATACTTCTGACATGAACTCAATGGCTGGTTCTTTGATCTCCCCACCCTGCAGGGGAGGACCAGCCCTGATAGGCCACAGAGGACTTTGCAGACAGTTCTGAAGACACCTGATAAGCTAGGGTCAGATGAAAGGGGAGGAGGTCCTCCCCTATCAGTGGACTTGGAAAGGGGCAAGGAGGAGAAGAGCAAGTGAGGGTGGGATTAGGAGGGAATGAGGGAGGGGGGTACAGCTGGAATACAAAATTAATAAACTGTAACTAATATTAAAAGTTTAAAAAAAGAAAGAATGATGCAGCCTTTACTAGCATCCCCCTGTATGCTTATGGATTGCTAACCAAACTGGCTCATTTCTCATTTGCTTCATGTTGACAGGGACCAGGGCATAGATGTGAATGTCTCAGCTGCATCAGTTTTCTTATTTATTCATATAGTTATCTGCATTTAAAATTTTGTACTTTTACACCAAACTCACTCCCATACTGTACTTTCCCATTTACTGTCTTTTCTCACAACAATCTTCTCTATATCCACATCTGATTGTTTTGTTTTGTGACCAACCAAGGGTAAAAAGGGTTATCCTTTGGATTCCAGAGAGCTCAACAACACATACACAATGAAAGACACAGTTTTTCTATCTCCAAATATCTACCAATAGCCAGTGGCTCATAGGTAAAGGGATAGATATTTGAATCGCTCTGCCACCTTTGACTAACTGTATATATTCTCAATTTTGTTTGCATACAGTGTATGTAAAAATTGACCCCAGAGAGATCCAAGATGGCTGCCACGAGAGGACACTGTGTCTGAGGAGTAGGACAGCAAAAACAACGCAGCAACCAGGAGACTGAACTCTGGGACCTAAAATGCCAGAATTTGTGATTGCCAGGTGAGCAGAACTCCTACAGTAAGAAAATCAAGTGGAAAAATCCTAGGGACACCCAGGTATTCCCCAGAAAAATCTCTGGGTGACCGGCGGTGCACAGCTCTGGCAGCCAGCAGCCGCCATACTAGACTGGATCACACTGTCTCCCGGGCAGAAAGAGGAGGAACCAGGTACCATTTTAACTGACCTGCATACTGCGGGCTCACACTGCTCGGATCCACCAGCAACCACCTTGGCCCGTGTGTGTGTCCACAGGCAGGACAGAGAAGGCCTCGGGCACCAGTTCAGACAGGCCAGCATATAGTGAGTGCACACTGCTAGGCAATACCTGCAACCAACCCAAACCCACTGTGTGTACCCCAAATATCATCTCAGCCCCTTGCACAGAATGGGGCGCCAAATCTCCAGTCCAGGGGAGAGCCCTTAGCAGCAAGCCCAGGGCACAGCACAGAACCCCAGCTGGCATCTCAAACCGGGACACTCAGCCTCTGGCACAGAGTAAGGAACAAAACCTCCAGACAAGAGGGGTGACCAGCCTGCAGTGCTCACATCTTCTAGCACAGAGCACAAAGCAGGGCACAGAGAGCCCACAACAGAGTTCAACTGAGACAACAACACACACTAATAAACCACTGGAACTCTCTGATGTTCTTGAAGAATACTCCTGACACAAGAGATTGACAGTTCCAGACTGAAGTTCAGCCTTAAAGCACAAACAGCTCCTTGATTATATATAAAAAAAATCCCCATAAATCATCGAAAGAACTCTCCCAACAAAAATCAGGACACCATGGCCCCACCAGCAGTAGAGATATTAATTCAGGGTAGACACAGAAAAACTATGTTAAATCTATGATTATGCAGATATAGGAGGAACAAAAAGAGAGACAAAAAGAGGAAATGAACAAGGCCCTCAAAGAAATGGAGAAGAAATTAACTGCAGACATAGAGGAAAAATCAAAGATAAACAAAGAGGAAACAACCAAAATAGGAGACACAGTCAATCAGTTGAAGGAAATGGTACAAAGCAAAAAAAACAGAATTAGAATCTATAAAGAAGACACAAACGAAGAAGAACCTGGAACTGGAGAACTTAGAGAAAAGATCACGAACCACAAAGGTAAGCATCAACAATAGAATACAAGAGATGGAACAGAGAATCTCTGGAGCTGAGGATACTCTGGCTAAAATGGATTCCTCACTCAAGGAAAATAGAAAATCAGAAAAATCCCAAGCACAAAACATCCAAGCAATTAAGGATGACATCAAAAGACAAAACCTAAGAATAATTGGAATAGATGAAAAAGAAGACTCCAGGCTCCAAGGACTGGAAAATATTTTTAAGAAAATCATAGAAGATAATTTTCCCAACTTAAAAAAAAAGTCCATAAATATACAAGAAGCCTACAGAACACCAAATAGACTAGACCAGAAAAGAAATACCGCTCGTCACATCATGGTCAAAACACTAAACCTACAAAACAGAGAAAAAATATTAAAGGCAGCAAGGGAAAATGGTCAAGTAATATATGAAGGTAGAACAATCTAACTCATACCAGATTTCTTATCAGAAACTATGAAAGCCAGAAGGGCTTGGACAGAAGTCATGCAGTCTTTAGGGGAACACAGATGCTAACCAAAACTACCATACCCAGCAAAGATTTCAATCAACATAGGTGGAGAAAACAAAATTTTCCATAACAAAACAAAATTCATGCAATACCTACACAGCAACCCAGTCCTACAGAAGGTATTAGAAGGAAAACTTCAGTCCAACGGAAACAACTACACCAAAGAAAATATAGGATACAGATAATTTCCCAATGATAACAACAACAAAACAGCAATGAATCACAATAAGACCACCAACTCCACAATAAAAGGAAGTAACAGTCATTGGTCACTATTATCTATCAACATCAATGGACTCAACTCTCCAATAAAAAGACAAAGACTAACAGAATGTCCTATGAAACAGGATCCAACATTCTGCTGTATCCAAGAAACACACCTATGCAACAAAGATAAACACTAC
>JAQQSO010007678.1:0-10463 GCA_028658305.1 Pachyuromys duprasi | reverse complement strand
AAAAAAAAAACAATTAGTGGAAAAAGAAGTGAATTTGAAGAAGAGTGGGGAATGGTATATGGAGAGGGTTTGGAGGGAAAGTAATTGAGGGAGAAATGTAATTATATTATGATCTCAAATATAAAATGAAAAAGAAGGAGGAGAAGAAGAATATGAAGAAAAAGAAAAGAATCAGAAGAAGAAGAGGAAGAAGAAGACAGTAGGATATATCCCATAGTGGGTATTGGGTTCTCAAG
This sequence comes from Pachyuromys duprasi, assembly GCA_028658305.1. NCBI lineage: Eukaryota > Metazoa > Chordata > Mammalia > Rodentia > Muridae > Pachyuromys > Pachyuromys duprasi. Next base: position 10,227 of record JAQQSO010007678.1, on the reverse strand, counting down.
AAAGAAGAGCTACCTTCAACTGTTTTAACAACAGCTAAGAATCAGTGGTTTTGAAATTAAAATGATACTTTTAAAAAGATGTAATCTGAATCTAACTTCAAATGATTAATCAATATACTTTAACACATATAATTCTATTTAAGTAATTTTCTTTTGTAAATGAAATTCTAAAGTGTTTTATGAGGTATATTGTGCAGGTTTTCAGGCTAAGATAAACAGCCTAGAAATATTCAAGGGAATTCTTACTATGCATAGGTCGCAGTATATGCTTTCAATGTGAACATAATTCATAATCTTGTTTCTGAGACTTTGGCAGAAAAGTACATACACACACCCAAACACACACCCAAACAGACACACACACAGTCTCAAACAAGCTCTCCTATAATTGTTTTGTGTATTCCAAGCTGACCTTAAACTCACAGTATGAGGTCAGGTTGGCCTCATAGCAATCCTGCTGCCTCTGCCTCCAAGACTGGGATTCCAGGTATGAGCCACCCTGCTGAGCTTAACTGTTGTGTCACATGTGTTGGCAGTGTCTCTCCAAGACAGGAATATTGTCTCATGCACAGGTTTCAGCTGTGTCAAAATTCATGACTCTCAGCCAACAAGAGACTTAAAGTGGACCTCAGGGCTAAGAGTTTCCATGTGCTCTTAACTGTCACTACCTCTCTCTGCCCTGACCTTACTTCCTGAGTAGTAAAGAAAGCAGATCTATATGCTCATGTGTTAAGTGTGTGGGCTCCAGCCCAGGTGTGGTAGAAACAGATACCAGCATTTTGTCTTCCTTTAGGTTCCAACATACCACAATCCCTTAATATCTACAGCGTGGTTTATTCAGTATCTGAAAATAATATTTAAGTTGCTTGCAGTATTGAGAATCTTCTTAGCCTATGAATATTTAAGAGAACACCATTTTATAGCCCAAAACAAAATGTAACTAATTGGTCCCCAAATAAATTAATTTTGCTTTGTTATATTTTAAATTTTTTTTGGAGAATTTCATATGTGAATAGTATATTTACATCATTTCTAATCCTCTCTGTAGAAAGATTTTAATTCAGAACATGGCTGCCCTGGCAAGAGATCCTGTCTAAAGATCTATATCTATGTAGTCCAGCTGGAATATAGGCACACCTTTAAGACATGCCAGGAGACAGAGACAAGCAGACTTCTGAGTTCAAGGCCAGCCTAGTATTGAACAAGTTATAGATAAAGAAACACTTAGGTCCAGGTGTGGTGGTGCACACTTCTAATCCCAGCAGGCAGGAAACAGAGGCATGCATTTCTCGGAGCTCTGTTCAGCTTAGTTCAGTTGAGAGTGAGTAGAGAGACAGGGCAGTGGAGCTGAGTTTGTGGCAGTTCAGTTTGTGGAATCCAGAGGTAGTTTTACCAGGAGAGCTTAACAGAAGCAGGTTGTAGAGAGAACAAGCTAGACAGGGCTGAGAAAAGAATGAGCCAGAGAATGAGAAAGAGCCAGAAGATTGGAACAATTTGCTAGAGTTAGTCTGAGGCCATGCAGAGCAATTGGGTGAGAAACTGAGAGAAGCCAGACTTGAATCACTCAGCTTAGAGAGAAGTTTGAGCCAGACCAGCTGAGGTAGACCAGCTGTATATACACATGTGTATATAGCATATATCCATATGTATACATGTGAGCATACATAATATATTATAAATATAACCTGCTGAGTCTGTTTAGTGTGTCTGGCATTCTTTTGTGTTAGGGATTATGTAACCTATTATACCACTTGTTGAAAGATTGATTTTCTTTTCCTTTCTCCACAGTCATTAATTCCTGCATGAAGAACCTACAACTTTTCATCAAGGAGACGGTCCTTGTGACATTCCATCCATGCACGTTGCCATGTCAACTGGTATTTCAAGTGACTATTATAAACACTTATCTTTATACCCACAGATAAGTATAGCCTTACTCCTCACCAAAGAACTTTTTTTTTCATCAGTGAGAAATCCACAAATGATCCAAATTCAGAAAACTGTTGATGGTGGAGTTCCCAGTCCTGATTGATATATCTACAATAAACCCCCAAAATTTAAGGCTCAGGGAACAAGTAGAAGAGGGAGTGGAAAGATTTTAACAGAGAGAACAAGGACCTCTGAGACAGCTTCTGCTATACATGTCAAACTAATTTGATGTGATTTCTAAAAGTATCCAAAAGAACCTTACAGAAAAAAGAAGATATTCTAAATACTCTGCCTTTTCTCAAAAGGAGAGAGGGTCCTCCATGTACCATCAGTTTACTTATTCCTTAGCCTTTTCCATATAATGTGTGGTGAGAAATAATCAACTTTCATTTTAAAAGTGAAGCAAAAAAGTGAAGATGACATTACCATCTGCTTCTGTCCCCTTCAGCTTTTTACCTCTGGTGCACTTTGACCTGACATCTAAATGTCAGCATTTGCTTCTCTTTGCCTACAGCCTTCTCCTGCTATAGACTTTCCATCACTCGTGCAGAGAAAGCTAGATGGGCTTGTGAACCACCAGTTCACCAGCAGCAGTGACCAATCAAGATGACAGTGCTGTGTGTCCCTGTTGTTTCTCCCTTGCGTAGAGTAATCCTGAAGGCCATGTTCTGTATCCAGTATCCACACTTATCCACAGGAGTAAATTCCAGTTGCCCACAGTGACTCTATCTTAGGAATGCAGTTAGTGTCACCTGCATCACTGTCCAGATGCTTTCTGTGACGACCTCCTAAATTCAGCATATGCTCTCAAATCCTTGCTGCGATTCCTTTTTATGGGAAGCAAACTAAGACAGCCACTCTTAACTAAATCACATCTATTCTTCAAATTTTGCATTCAATACTTCCATAGGACTCTGATCTTTTTCTATATTTAGAATTATGATGCATACAAATCAGAAAAGACTAGACATAGTTTTATTTCTAGTATCTTATTCTTCAAAGGAAAACAACTGGATAGGAGGTGGAGAGCTTGCAGACATCAGCTGGCCTTTCAGTTTAAAGCACAGCATTCTGTTTTGGTCACCCTGTCTTACATAAGCCATCTGATATTGAATATGGGGTCACAAAAGAATGAACTTTACTAGGGAGATGGGATGAACTTGTGGGGAACAGAGAAAAATATTAAGAAAGGAAAACAGGAAAGGACCAGTGGAAGAAAAAAACAAATTACTTTGCAAAATGAAAGGCTCCTGGAACCACTTTGGCGATAAAGAGTAGGCCCTTCATTTAGGCCCACAGATAACTGAAGAGAATATGAAAATTGGCCATCTTTGCCTTCATTTTGTTGCTGTGTAATTATGTGGCTTTTGCTGGAGGCCCAAAACCTGTAGTCACCATGGGTTTTAGGAAGAAGAAAAGCTTGAAGGACAGCTCACCCACATATGAGGACAAGTACCCACTGACAGCAGACACCCCAGAGCAGAAGTGATCAGACATCCACTGTCCCCTCAAGCAACAAGCACTTGTTCAGCTCACCTGGCAGGACTGGAGCTGAGATTATGAGAATAATGGGGAAATCTAGATCAGGGCAGTGTAGGGGTACCTTTTGCCTTTGTCCCATTTATTCCTCTGCCTAAGCTTAAGCTCTTGTCAGCACTCCAAAGATGTACTTGGAGTTGCTGGACTCCTTGAATAAGCCTCTTCTCTCTAATTTTCAGCTTTGCTGGTCCTTTTGATTAGTCTAATGGGACAGGTGGCCAAGACTAGTTTATAGCTGAGCCTTTGCCCAAAGCCTGACCCCCCCCACACACACACAAAGTATGGTTACAGAAAGGATACTAGGTGGTCTACTTTTTACTTCCCACTAGAATTATTACGGAGAGCTTTTGAAGTTGCTGAAATCTGGATCCAGTCCCTACAGAGTTTGATTTAATGAATTTGGTGTGCAGCCTTGGCATTGGGACTTTAAAGAATTCCAGCTGACGCTAGCATGAAGCCAAGATTACAAACCACTGTTTTTGTGTTAACAAACCATATTATTTTTCCGTTATTGAGATAAGAAATTACACTGCTTCTCACAGCCAAAAGAGTCTCAAAAGGTATTTAAAAATGAAATAGAAGTGATAAAATGGTGTGTTTTAAATTTTTATTTTAATTAACTAGTATATATGAAAAGAAAAGAGTGAGGCATAACTATTCATTAACACACAGTGTTTGTTGTAGACTGAATAATGGCGCCAACGATACCTGTGTCTTAATACCCAGAACCTGCCATATATTTCCCTTATGCATGAGACTTTGTAGTTAAGTTAAAGATCCCTGGATGAACAGTTTACCCTAGATTACCAGAGTGGGTCCAATGTAACCATTAAGATCCTTACCAGGAGTCACATTGTTAGCCAGGAAAGTGAAAAGGAGGAGCTTGAAGAAGAGTGTGATTCTTATTGCTGGAAAAAGCCTCCTTAGGAATGCAAGGGGCAAGCCTCAAGTATCCCTTTACCCCAAAGCCTGAAAGGAGGGTACTCAGTTGCCTTGACTTAACCATCTCTGACCTCTAGAACTGTAACATGGGAAATTTGTGTTGTTTTAAGCCACTGAGTTTTGGAACAAACCGTATTCCATGGCAATGGGAAAGTAAGAACATATAGGGGCTGCTAACTAGTTATCATTATTTACTAAGATAGACCTTTAAAATAATTTAATAACCTTAGTCCTATATCGTAGTCCCATCCTTTGGAATAATTTAAGGTAATGATTAGAATTACATATCAAATTTAGAACAGCCTTTGGACTTAGGTAGCCCAGGTCCAATGGCCTTCTGTGGTGCCTCTGATGATCCCTAATTCCAAAGATACAGAGTTAAATTGTACTTGGTACAACATAGGACACATCGTGAACTTCTACATGATGGCCTGCTCACTCATTCGTATCCTATCCTTTCTGCATCTATTTAACTAATCTGCTTTGTCTTCTGCAATGCTAGGGTTGTTAGGTAAAACATGTGGAATCCATTTGAATATGAATTTTAGAAAACAGTAAATTATTTTTAGTATAAGTGAGTCCTGAATACTATATAATACTGTATTGTGTCTATATTAAGAAGTACTTAATTGTAGGAGGCACAGAGGTCCTTTTGTTCACACACAAGTATTAGGGGACCCTGAAATGTGAAGCACACAGGGTTGTTTTTTTCAAGGAAAGGAATGCAAACTCTGTTGTTACATATCCTGAAGGGCTGGAGGGGACATCTTTTCTAGCTGGAGTGGGCATCTTTTCTATCTGGAGTGTACACTTTTTCTAGCCTATCAACCTTTGTCTGTGTGCCTAGGGATTTTTCAATGCCGATTCTTCCATTAACTTTTAGCATAAGCCCGTTTTTCCTCAATCTATAGAACCAGTCTTTATGGGCTCTACAAAGAGTTTCATTCTAATCACATCTGACATATATTCAGCTTACTTTGTTACTCTGGGATATTTCTGTGGGATTTGTTGTGTGTAAAGAATTGAGTTAATTATCACCAAAAGAATTTTCACCAAATTATTCTATGCTTAAAAATGGCTAATATGAACCTCTCAGAGACAGTCTTAAGTCATTTGAACCAGAACTGGCTACTGAGTTATGTTGAGCCTCCCTGGACATTTAGTGAAATCCAGATTTAACTGAGCAATGTCTGCTTCTACTTGCCTAATCTTCTTATCCTATTAATGTCCTCACCCTACGCCAACTGGAGAGGCTGGGGTCCTGGAGCCCTGCCCCGGCGTGGGGAGGGAATGAGAGAAGGACAAGCATGCAGACAAGTGCACAGAGAAGGTGGGGTCAGGTGGGGTCAGGTGGGGGTGAGCACTGTGCTAGTGGCCACCTACCTCACCAGCAAGCCAAGACTTGAGCATGTTTGCTAGAAACAGAGCAGAGGCTAGGTGGGAGAGAGCAGTCTCAGGCTGGAAGCATCCAGAAGGGAGGTGAGTTGTAAGTTTTTGTAAGCACTGGTTAGCCATCTGTAAACACTGGTACTTGGACAAGGGAAGGCTCTGCCAACTTAGAGCCTGGCCCGTGCGAGGGCACACTTTGCTAGCTTTTCATGTGTTACAGGCCTTGGAGGGCTTGCCATGCCATGCACATTTCAGCAGCACACATGCCCTCGGACTTCATTCACTCAGGGCTCAATTCACTCCGTGTGTCACCCAATTTCTAGAACACACATTTGTGTTCTTTGAAATTTCTCCTTACATCTTAAGAATGGACTGTTTTTACAGTTCATTTTATATGTTATTAAATTTTATTCATGGGAAGTTCAAATTTTTGATTTATTTTTGTGGAATATATATATATATATATATACACACACACACAAGATTCATTGTCTGCATGTATTTATATACACCACATATATGCCTGGTGCCTATGAGGGGCAAGAAAAGTGTATCAGATTCCACGGAGCTGGCATTAGAGATTGCTGTGAGATGCTATGTGGGTGCCAGGAACCAAATCCACGCCCTTTGCAAGAACACCAGTACTCTTAACTGCTGAGCCATCTCTTCAGCCCCAATATTTTTAATACATGGATATTTTTCTTAAATGTTTGCCTGGCAGTAATTACTATAATTGACTTGTTTAGTAAGTTAAGTAGAGCTTCTCATTCTCATTTTCTCATTTTGAGGAAATCTGTGGATACATATATGTATATATATATATATATATATATATACATGTATATATATACACACGCACACAACTATATATATATATATATATATACTTGGTCTTTAAACTTTGATAATTTTTGTCAGGGAAGCCATCTCATCATGTTTTGTCTTTGCAGAAAGGGTTCTTGATTACAAACTCTTTACTATACATTAGGTCAGATTTCCTATTTATTTTTCACTCATTTTCCTAATTTATATATTCTAGCTGTCTGTTTCCTCAAAGATGTAAATACATTAGCAGCAATTGTTTGTTTCCTTACAATCCCTTACAACTATTTTTGTAAGGTAGCAGTAATGTCAACTGCTTCATTAACAAGTTTAATAATTTCAGTATTCTGACCTTGTCTCTTGGTTAGTCTGTGTGCCGGTATGTCAATAATATTGATCTTTTCAAAGAGCTGACATTCTGTGCCTTTGATTTTCTGTTGCTGCTCTCCTATTTTCTATTACTAATATACACTATGATGTTTTTCTTCCCTTTGCTTACTTTAGATGTTATTTTTTTCTTTTTCCAATTACTTTCTTTTTTCTAGTCATTTTCTGAGGATTGGATTACTGACATAAGCCTTTGGTCTTCTCTAATAAGTGTGTTGATATCATGATGTTTCCTCAAAGCAACTGTTTTCTTTTATCATAAAATACCTGTGAATATGTTTGTTCTCTTGTCTTTCAAAAGATTTTTTGATATTTATTCACTGACCCTGTGCTATTTGGGAGTCATTCCAGTATAGTCAGAGAACATATACCCCATGATCCTTTCAGAAGCCATAGCAGGTACCCAATCAGCATGCATGAGGGAATTGTCCACTATTCAGAAAAATGTCTATTCTGACACTGTTGGGTGTTATCTTTTATTGTGTGTTATCTCTTATTGGATTATAGTATTATATATTATATTTATAATATATTATATATTATTCATATATAATATATGGATTATATATTGTAGTATTATTTGTACTTATTGCATCCTCACTCATCTTCTGTACAGTTTTGTTATTCATTATTGAAAGCAGAGCACTAAGGTTTGCAATTAATCCTACGGAAATGTTTGCTTCTTCCTTCATTGACTCCACTTTGTGTCTCATAGATATTGGGGCTTGCCTTTAGATGAATATGTTATTATACTATATTCGTTAATCATTTTAAGCTCCTAAAATATTATTTTCTGTGTCTAGTAACATTTTTATAGGATACTGCCTACCTGTCTTTTCCCTTTAATGCTACCACATACCCTGAGAAAATCAACTTAATGGAGAAATGTTTTATCATTTATTGCAATTTCAGTATGGGGGCAGGAAAAACATGGCAAAAAGCAGGATATGTATGGTGGTAGAAACAGGAATTGACTGGTCACATTGCATTCATACACAGGAATGACCATGAACAGGAAGTGTGGACAGACTAGAAAGCCTCTAGATCCACCCCAGTGACTCAATTCCTCTAGAAGTGCTCCACTTCCTAAAGATTTCATAAATATCCCAAATAAAACCACTCAGTGTGTTCTATGTGTTCAGTCTATGGGGAGTGTTTTGCTTACAAACCACAGTATCTTATGTTTAATTTTAGTGTATTAGTTACAGTTCTCCAGAGAATTAAGCTGACTGTGTGTTTGTGTGTGTGTGCTGTGTGTGTTTGTGTGTGCGATTTATTATGAGAATCAGCCAAGAAAATGTTGAAAAATCTCATGGTATGATGGAAAACCAGAAAGGTTGGTATAATTAAGTCTGAGTCTGAAGGGCTAATACCTTGGAGTCTAGATGATTAAGATAAGAAAGATGAGCTTGATATTTTCACTGGATTCCATGATTCCTACCTACACTAATGGTGAATGTTCGTTTGACAGTCTATATCAATAGAAATTCAATCCTGAACAACAGTAGAAAGACTGTGTATGCATTCCAGAAATAACACATAGTCATCTATATGGCTATCACTTGATTCAGGGACATTCACTCAAACTCTCAATTACAGTTAATATAGTATATGCAATCAAGACATTTTTCTTAGTATCTCAATGAAACATTACATGCACACGCACACACAGTCATGAATTTTTGAACTTTTTTAGATGGCATATAGTTAAATCATAATTTTAAAAAGTCATTTTGTTTTTAATTGGAGTTTGTATCCAATTATATTTGTAATTACTCATAGGTGATGTTTATATCCATCAATATGTTATTGGTTTTCTATATATTTTTGTTTCAGTTAATCATCAATTAGTATGTTTCATATTGAATAAGTTTTCTTATTCTTTTGAATTTTAATTCCATTTACTTAACGTTTCTTAGATTATTTTCACAGTGGTTGTTCCAGACATCACAATTAGCATCTTAATTAATAGCGATCTAGTTGTATTATCATGCTTGAAGTTTTGTATCACCCCAAAACTTCATTTCAATGGAACTAAATTTCTCTATGTGTGTGTGTGTGTGTGTGTGTGTGTGCTCTTGTTGCCATAGAAACACCATCATAAAGCTTGGCTCATCAGTGCAGATGTATAATTATTGGTTTATGCAAATACTTTCTAAATTACACATGAGAAAAACACTTCAAAGCAAAATACATTTATATCATATATATAGCTGATTTTACCAATACCCTTTACTTCTCTTCTTTAACATTTATTTATAGTTTAGTGTTCCTTATGATTTGAACCTAAAATGTCTGCCACAATTTCATGTTTGTAATAATTGTTTTCAAGCTGGCAGCTCTATTTTGGGAGACTGTGGAACATTAGGAAGTTGTGCCTGCTAGGTGTAGTGGACCTGGCCTTGAAAGATTACACCCAGCACTTGGCCCCTTCACAGTCTCTGTTCAAGCTTTGCTTTTGGAAGAAAAACTTGTGACACCATGAATAACTACTCCATCATGCTTTCCTTCACATGATGGATTCAACCCCTTGTAACTAAGAGGATTCTCTTAAGTTGTTCCTTTCAGTCATTGTTAGCACAACAGAAAAATAGCCCGTGCTGAGTCATTCCATTTCAGCCAGAAAGACTTTACCCTGCCCTTTGCTAACTGGCTCCTGCAAGGCTGCTGGGTTTAACCATGATTCCAGGCTGCATACCATCACTAAGCAGAATGCAGGGTCCTGCAACAGCACTACAGATGAGGTATCCTGAGGCAGTTGACTGCTTTACCAAGATCCATCCTCTGGTGTTGATTAAATGTTTCTCATCTAACTGTATGACGTTGATTAATTTCCAGAATTCTGAAAATAACGATAGAATTTTGACATACTTCATATTGCTTTACAGAGGAGAGAATTTTCAGGTGTCCTTGTGCTGCCATTTTTGCTGACATCCAGCTACTACAATATTTTGACATATTATAAACATATAAAACATAAAAGGGAAAATTAGAAAGATTTAAAACTTATTTTTATTTGCTTCTCAGCATTCTTTTTTTGTTTGTTTTTAAATTTATTTAAATTTATTTATTTTTTTATTAATATTTTATTTTTTTAATTTATTTATTTTTATCTCAATCACAGGTTAGGTACTTTGAATCCCAGGCATAGCCCCCTCCACCATTCCCTCCTACCCTCCCACTCCCTCCCTCATCTCCCTCTTCCCCGCCCCCTCCAAG
>JAQQSO010007677.1:0-10464 GCA_028658305.1 Pachyuromys duprasi | reverse complement strand
GTTTCAGTCATGATCTTGATGGCTGACTCTTTGACCCTCCCCCATACAAGCCGGGGAGTGACAGACTGGCTAGATCCCAGGGGAGGACATTGCAGCCAGCTCTGAGGAGTCAGGATAAGCTGGGGTTGGATGGAAGGGAAGGAGGTCCTCCCCTGTTGGTGGACTTGGAGGGGGCGGGGAGGAGGGAGATGAGGGAGGGAGTGGGAGGGTAGGAGGGACTGAGGGAGGGGGCTACGCCTGGGATTCAAAGTACCTAACCTGTGATTGAGATAAAAATAAAAAAATTAAAAAAAAATTAAAAAAAATTACCAACTAGAACAATAAAAAAAAAGTTGGGCATGAAAAAAAAAAAAAGGAACCCTCCAGGTCTAGTGAATATGCTCCACAAACTGAGGGTAAGCCCTCTTGCTGAAGACAACACATACATATTTCATTAAACATGGAGAAGTGAAGCTGGTGCCGAAGTATCGCCTTCACCCTGACGATACTGGAAGATGCTATGCACACTGCCAAAGGAGAAAGGTAAACATCAGCACAGCTATATTTGGTGACCTGTCTAAATGATATACAGGCACAATAGTGACACAAACATTGTGGGAATAACCAACCACTATATGATTGGATTTAAGGCCCACTCCACGAGATGGAACTCATGCTTGACACTGTTTGGATGGCCAAGAACCTGGGACTAGATAGGCCATGGGCCTAGGGGAGAAAAACCAAGTAGTATTGTACTACTAAAGAAATGTAGCAATATAATGATGTCTAATGGCATTTTGTTGTACCCATAGATAAGTGTCTTGCTCAGCCATCACCAGAGGCGTCCTCTTGCAGTAGAAGGGAACAAATACCGAGACCCACAACTGGACAGTGTGCAGAGAGTGACAGACCTTGGGACACTAAGTCCTAAATGGGGTTTCTCCATCAGATTACTTCCCTCAGGGCTCAGGGAATTATTCAAAAGAGGAGGTAGAAAGTTCATAAGGCCCAGTGGGGATGAAAGACACCAAGACCTTTTGACACACATATGAACTCATGGAGGCAGCATGCACAGGGCCCGCACAGGCGAAAGCCAGACGGGGTCTCAGCACTGAGAGGGGAAAGTAGATATGATCTTCATCTCTAACCGAGAAGCTATCTCCAGCTGACAACCGTGTGCAAAGGAAAAAATTGTTTTCTCCAGCGGAGTCTCATGTGGCATAGGAACCACACTTAAGAGCAGGCCCCATTCCCTGCAGTAAATGGCCGACTCAAGATGAACTCAGGGGTATTTTTAGAAATGTGTGTGTGTATGTGTGTGCTCCTTACACCTTTCCTTCCTTCCTTCCTTCCTTCCTTCCTTCCTTCCTTCCTTCCTTCCTTCCTTCCTTCCTTCCTTCCTTCTTTTCTTTCCTTCTTCCTTTTCCTGTACTTGTTTTGTTCTACTCTGGTTTGTTTGCTTTTTTATTTGCCTGTTTGTCTTCTAAAAAGAGACAAAGCACGTTGGATGGGCAGGGAGGTGGGAGGATCTGGAGAAGATGAGGGAGGGGAAACCATGATCAGAATATATTGCATGAAAAGATCTCTTTTCAATAAAAGGTCATATTTTAAAAATTGACAAAGTAATAATAATAATAATAAAAAGAGCTGGTTGCTCTTCCTGAGGACCCAGGGTCAATGTTCAGCTCCCACGTGGTAGCTCACAACCAATCTGTAACTCCGGTCCTCGGGGATCCTCTTCTGGCCTTTGAGGACAGCAGACATGCACAGGCTACATAGACATACATGTAGGCAAAGCACTTCTACATATAAAGTAAAAATAAATAATAAAGTATTTTCAAAATCATACTTGTATCTGTCTTGAACATATACACACTTGTTTTTCTTTTTATTATAAGAGCTGTTTATGTGACGATCCTCATGTTAGGTATTATGTCATCTGGAGATGATTTAAATTGTTTGGAAAGGTGGGCATAGGCTATGTGCAAATGCTTTGTGGTTTTTATATGAGAGACTTGCACATCTGTGGATTTTGACACAGGGTGAGTGTTCTGTAACCAAGTGTCCCTCACACCCCTGTCCCAGGGTACTGAGGAATAGTTTAACCGAATCCCTCTCCCTCTCTGTGCACAAGTGCGTGTGTATGTGTGTGTGTGTATGGTCATATGAGGTAAGGCAGCTTTGGTGAAGAGGTATATGCTAAATGGTAATCTTGTGGGTCATTTTCTCCCACAGTTGATTATTTGCCCGAATTGCTTCTAGATTATTGGTAATTTAGGAAGAGGAAATTTAAGAGGACTGCAGGAGAAAGCCTAGCGGACTATCCAGTAGAATTAGAGATACGAAGGAGGCAAATGTAAGGGTTTATATTTCTGTGGCTTTCCTATCCTGGCTGGGGCTGCAATATCAAGAATTATCGGTCTTATATTCTGTTTTCACTGTCTGAGCATTGGTGGCTAAATTTAAATGGAAAACTAGCCGGAAGGGTTAGTGGCCGAACAACCCGAGGTGGGCTGAGAAGCTTCAGACCTGAAGGTTGATTGAAAACACCCGTGGGCTGTCGGGATCCAGGAAGCTTCTGATAGAAGCTCAGCGTGGTGCCCTCTGTCGCCATCTGCTACCTGGACACTGCGGGGGTGTCTGGCCAGCCCATGGACTCTCCCCTCCCCAAAGTTCCTCTTCCCCCTCAAGCCCTGTGCAATGGCTCCACTCCGCGGAGACCCTGGTGCCCTTCATCCTTCTCGTTAAAGGAAAATGTGCTTTTGTGGAGGTAGGTTTAAATTTTCTTTTATTTCCACGCGGCCTCCATCAAGCTCCATCTAACAAAGACAATTTGTAACAAGAATTGGCCTCTCAACTTTGAGAGCTGTGTGGTTTTTCCCTGAATGGTAGAAATGACTTGGAAACTTAGATTTGTGTATATGGTTTCAGCAAGGATTGTAAAAATAGCTTTTTTTTTTTCTGGAGCTGACCCCTTCTTGGGAAACTATGTTGAATGAAATTTAATGTCAGTTAGTTTTATCTGAAGCAGAGATTTTCCTCTGCTGCTTTTTGTTGGGTCTCACTCAGTACCTAGCTGTCTTTTTTCTCATCCATTTCAAAACATGATTTAAACATATTAAAGTACTATTTCTTCCCCTAAGACACTTGTTTCAAGTGAGAGCCTAAGATGTCCTCTTCCCCCACACAGCATTTAATCTGTAATTTTGTAGACTCCTCTCATTTGCAGATTTTAGAAGGTGCCTTTTATTCTCCTCGAAGTGTTAAAGCAATTTAGATTAATTGGCCTTGGAGTCTTTGATACCCATTTTAAAGACATCTTAACATCTGCAGAAGACGATACCCTTTCATATGTGATAAGTAAATTTCTTGGCAGAGGAAAGCCCTCCCTTATTTTCTCTTCGTCTTTGCACAAAAGAGGTTTTCAGAGCTGTAGAGAAACCTCAGAGGTGAGAGCCTTCCAAGCTCTTCCTTTCTCCCTCCGTTGGTGCTGTAAAGGAAGAGGAGGTTAGGGCGGTAGCTCTCCAGACCCGGCAAAGGATGATTGGCAGGCACTCCCCAGGATCCTCACCGTGCTTCCAATTTGACGACCACCACCCAAACATGTATACCAGGCCAAATAGGACACTACAGCCAACCAGCTAAAAACTGAGGTTTAGTGATGAATCTAGCCACATGGCCCCTCAAAAGTAGAGTACCTGGGAATACCTGAATGGTAGTGAGGTGCTGAGGCAGGGCCTTTCTAACTACTTCCTCCATAAAATCTCCTGCCCTGGGTCTAGCCTTCCAGAGGTAGCTACAATCCAGCCTGAGTCTCTACCATCCCACCCCCTGGTTGATAGAGACAAAGTCCATGTAGTCAAGGCTAGCCTGAGATCGGAGACCCTTCTGCCCAAGTCTTGGACTCCCAATTCACCGATGTCTCTACACTTGAGGGAAGGTGCAAGCATCACCTGAGTTTGGTGTGTATTGGTGGGTAGTTGGGACCTTTGGCCTGATTGGTAGAAAGCTTGGTTAAAATGAGTCCCTGGGAGCAATGCTAAACTCCTGTAATCCTAGTGCCTGGGAGGCTGAGGCCGGAGGATGGTGAATTCAGAACTAGTCTGGACTACACTTCCTCAAGGACTTGTTTCCCCCTTTTTGGTTGAGTGACAATTTGGTGCCCTTAGCGAGAGAGGGAAAGCCAACAAAGCAAGCCAGGCCTGGTGGTACAAGTCTGTAATCCCAGCGACTCTGGAGTCCTAGTCAGAGAATAGCAAATTCAAGGTCAGCCTGGGAAAGAGCCAGATGCTGCCTGAAAATAAAAGGTACAGAGAGCTGAAGATGCAGCACAGCAAAACAGCGCTTGCCTGGGATGTGGGCTGAAGCCCCAGGGGCTTATTCAAACAAATAAATAAACAACAGTGAAAACAGGAACAACTCACAAAGTAAAAGCTACATGTAAAGTGCCAAAGAAACAATAGTATTCAGAAGGTGAGAGCACAGAGAGAATTATCAGAAAGGAATTCTGATCTTTCTAAGGACAAAAAAAAAGAGGCTATTGAAACGAAAGGAGAAAGGAAACACTATTGTTGACGAGCTGCTCTGCACCTCACGCACTGGACACCGACAGAGTTGAAGCCAAGCAGAGTTCTAGCCCACAGCTCTGAGACAGAAAGGATTTCTACTTTTTTGGGGGCGGGGGGTTTAGACAGGGTTTCTTTGTATAGCCTTGGCTGTCCTGGATTCACTCTCAAATTCACAGACACTCCTGCCTTTGCCCCCCAAGTGCTGGGATTAAAGGCGTGGCCACCACCACAGCCAGCCTGGTCTACAGAGGATTTCTGCTTAAAGCAGCTTACTCGAGTTACTTTGTTGTGGGAGCCTTAGAAAACAAGTACAGTGCTGTATTGGCTGGTTTTGTGTGTCAACTTGGTACAAGCTAGGGTCATCAGAGAGGAAGGAGCTCCAGTTGAGGAAAGATCTCCATGGGATCTAGCTGTAAGGCATTTTCTCAATTAGTGATCAATGGGTGAGGCCCAGCTCATTATGGGTGCCGGCATCCCTGGGCTGATGTTCCTGGGTTCGATAAGAAAACAGGCTGAACAAACTAGGGGAAGCAAGCCAGTAAGCAGCCTCTCTCCACGGCCTCTGCGTCAGCTCCTGCCTTCAGGATCCTGCCCCACTTCAGTTCCTGTCCTGACTTCCTTCAAGGATGAACTGTGTGCTGTGGAAGTGTAAGCTGAATAAACCCCTTCCTCCACAACCTGCTTTTTGGTCATGGTGTTTTCATAGAAACACTAACTAAGACAAGTTTTAGCAATTAATAATATCTCTATTTAAAAATAACAAAAAGACCACTAGCTTAGAGAAAAGAGAGTTATAGAAAAAAAAGATAAAATGAATTTATAAACCCAGGGGAAATAGCTGGACACCAGGGAAATTTAAATAACAGCTTGTATAATTCACAGGGTGCCCTGCAAGTATATTAAAAACTTAGCTGCCCAAATTGATGCTATTTAAAAGCAGGAGGTATATAAATGTATGGATTTCTGTAGCAAAGGGACAGTTATAAAAGATATGGAACATATACTGTCATCCTTAAATATCTTTTAGGTCCTGGCCCCAAGTTAACCCTTGAATCATTTAAGTGGACAAGTCTAGCCACTTGGGCAGATGGGAGATTTACAAAGCAAAGACAGTACTATTTAAGTATATCTCTGTTGTTCTTTTCGAATAGCTGTTACTCAGGGTCATCTTGCCCACCTGGCAGAATTATGCTTTTCTTTGATAAAGAATGGGGACTGAATGGTAGACTAGGACTTAATGGTGTCCCTGACCCTGTGCCGTCTCCATGAGCTGCCTCTTAAACTTATGTTTTTTGATATGTGTAGGGATGGACCTAATGGCTGGGTGCAGGTCAGGGTTGTCTTCTGTTATGGAGTGGAGCCCAACTGGCAGTCAATCTTGGTGAATGAGCATTAGTGGAAATGTTCTCAGCACCCCTAAACTTCAATGATAGTACAATTTTCCTTCTCACAAGTTCTGATGAGCCTGGTTAGTACACTGCTTCCCCTCCAGTCACCTTAGATGCGGCGCTCCTTTAACTAAACTCCACTCTGTGTATCTTAGTATCTGCCAAGCAAGTTCATTAGTAAATTCTTGGTAGCATCAAACTCACAACTCATATTTCTCCTGCATCTATGGCTAATAAGTCCTTGAGTGCTTTGAACTGTGACTATCATGCCAGCCTGGTGGAGCTAGCACCCAGGCAGGCAGGGCTCCTTACAAGCTGGTTAAGCCAACAGCAATCCAGAAAGGATGGGGTGCTATGGTTTGAATATGAAATGTCTCCTATGGATTCATGTGTGGACAGTGTCAGAAGGGGAAGGGACTCAAGGGGACACTGAGACTGATTACTGGGAAGTAAAGTTATAGTAAGAGTTATTAATGCCAGCTGGGTGTGATCGTGAACGCCTGTATTCCCAGCACTAGAGGAGGCAGAGGCAGGCCTCCTCTCTGTGGGTTTGAGGCCAGCCTCGTCTACAAAAGTGAGTCCAGGACAGCCAAGGCTACACAGAGAAACCCTGTCTTGAGAGAGAGAGAGAGAGAGAGAGAGAGAGAGAGAGAGAGAGAGAGAGAGAGAGAGAGAGAGAGAGAGAGAGAGAGAAAAGAGTTATTAATGCCATGACAGAAAGATAAGCAATGACATGGGCAGGAGTTCCAGGGAGAGTTTAGGCCCCATCACCAGAAACAGAGAGTGTGTGTGTGGGGGGGGGCGGAGCTAAAGAGAATGAGAGCCAGTGTGGCAGAGGTCAGACCTGTCCAGACAGGAAGTGGAGAACAGGGTGTGCCACCAACATCTCTTTGATGTGTACTCAGTTCCTGGGAGAGAGCCTGGCTCTGGGATATCTTTTAGCGAGGTGCTCACAGACAATATCTCAGTCCTATCTGTGAAAGTGGAAAATTTGCTGCGGATGCTGGAGCCTGGGCCGCAGCTACATTCTAACACTACATCCTTACAGCAGATGTAATCCTCAGCATTTACATCAAAAGCTATGTGTGGCTGTGTACACCTGCAGCCCCCGCGCTGTGTGATCCGAGTAGAAGGCTCTCTCGAGCTCGCTCACTGACAGCCTAGTTCCAGGCTCAGTGAAAGCCTTGTCTCAAGAGAATGAAACCAGAGAAAGACCCAGCAGGAAACCTGACATCATCCTTTGGCCTTCTCTAAATGTACACACATGTGCACACACAGAAACATGTGTACAGCCCCCAATACACACACATACACACAATAAATAAATAAAATCCCAGAACACAATAGTATGTGAATACCCACTGGCAGGCATAGTTCCACACCTGCTTCACCCATGTTGTCACTGAACTCACAGCTCCAAGCAGTGTGTGACAAGCTCCCTTACACTGCAGAGAGAGGCAGAGATGCAGGCGAAGCAACTGGATCATGTCAGACCATGTCCTGGCTGGAGCCCCGGCTTGGCCCTTTGCCATGGTCAGCATTGCTTTTTAAAACACATCGGCAGTTAATTTATTTTATGCCACCACAAACTGTCGCTATTTTATGGCCAGGGGCAGGGAGGGACTGTATTTTTGTGCCTCCATCATTTAGAATGCTTCACTTATTTGACTGAGATTTAATGAGTAGAAATAAAAAAAAAGATGCTTTCGGTGTATAGACATTTGCAGGTAATAGATATTCAAAACAGACTAGTCAAAAGTCAGACATCTGCTAGGACACATTAATTTTTGTGGGAGCATTATTGCCTCATTCTGATATAAATTTGCTGGGAAAAATGTCTCCATATTTACAAATTGGCTCTGATGTTCTAGGCAGGAATTGCTCCTCTGAGCGGATGGACGTGCTTTGTGGAATCAGTGGGCTGGGATACCATTAGCCACAAGGAAGATATGGATTGCAGCAGAGTCCTGGGTGTGATGATAAACTCATCAGTATGTCTGCTGTTTGCTGATGGAGGAATTTATATCAGCAACCTGTCAGCCCCTGTGATTGCTCCAATTGGCTCAACTTCTGCTTTGCAGGCTGGAAGTACCCAGCCTCCAACCCCATTCATCCAATTTGCTCCCTCATTTCGAAAAACTGGATTTCAAACCATAGCAGTGACATTATGACAGCTGGGTTCGTTAGGTCTGTGATGGTGTAATTAGTCTATCAAAACATGACTGAAGATGAGGCCCTGCTCCCTTATAGTTCACTAGCAGCAATTAATAACAATTGTTAGCAACAATTGTTTTCCTTAAAATGTGAGGGTGGATAGGTAGACAGAGTCCTGGGTGCTCTTCCAGAGGACACAGGTTGAACCTTCACACCCACAGGGTGGCTTACAACCATCTCCAGTTCCAGAGGATCTAACACTCTCTTCTGGCATTTCCAGAGACCTGGTATGTGGGTGACACAGAAACATACATGCGGGCAAGACACTTGGACACATAAGGCAGTAATAATAATAGTAATGACCCCCACATTTAAGATGGCTGAGCCAGATCAGAGAAGATGGCTTCCACCATGTGACACAGATGAGGAGGAGCTGCTTGTCCCTGAGACACTGGGGACATGTTGAGTATTGTTGAGCACAAGTAAAATTATCACTAGTTCAGAGACCTTGGACACTTGGCCCTAAACAGGATATCTCCATCAAACCCCAGGGCCTCAAAGAACCATGTAGAAGAGAAGGCAAAAAGAGTGTTAAAAGCCAGAAGGGATGGAGGGCAGCAAGAAAACAGAGCTCTCTAAATCACCATCAGCAGCAGCATATGAGCTCATGGAAACTGAGGCAGCATGCACAGGGTCTACATGGGTCTGCATCAGATGGGGTCCTAGAGCTGAAAGGAGCAGTGCATACATGCCCCATGCCTAACCCAGAAGCTGTCTCTAATTGATAACCACTCACCAATGAAAATTTAGGTTTTTTTGCAATCATCTTTTCTTGGGGTAGGCTTTGAGATTTCAGAAGCTCAAGCCAGACCAAGTCTCTCTCTCTCCATGCTACCCTTGGGTCTGGATGTAGAACTCCCAGCTACCTCTCCAGCACTGGGTCTGCCTGCATGCCGCCATGCTTCCCACCATGATGATAATGGACTAAACCTCTGAAATTTAAGTAAACTTACAATTAAATGTTTTTCTTTATAAGAGTTGCCATAGTATCTCTTCACAGCAATTAAGCTTTTAATATATGGTTTTTCGATGGAATAGTGTCTTAATAGTCTTATTTGGTGTTTGTTGTCAATTCTAATGCATCTCTGTTAATTTTTTTGTCCCAATGACCTGTCTTTTGGAGAAAACAGGGTACTGAAATCACCTGCTATTAATGCCAATCTGTGTCTTTAAATCCAGTAGTACATTAAAGAAATAAAATTGGGTACCCCAGAGTTTGGTGAATATATGCTCAGGGTAGTAGTATCTTCTTAGTTAACTGTTCCCTTGATTAGATATTAGTGTCTTTCGTTATCTCTTCTGATTAGAACCCAAAGGCTGAAGTTTATTTAGTCAGACATTAGGATAGCCATGCCTGCTTGCTTCCTGGTCCCATCTGATTGGAGTACTTCTGTCTATACTTTTATTTGAAGGTGGTTCCTATCTTTAAAGCTCAGATGTGTTTCTTATAGGCAACAGGTAGATGGATTTTGTTTTTGATCCATTCTGTCACTGCGTGTCTTTTGATTGAAGAATTGAAGCTACTAAAATTTAAAGTTATTGTTGAAATTTCTGTGTTAATTGTGGTCATAGTTTTATTGAGTTTTGGTGTTGTTTGTGTTCTGTGTTTTCATAATTATGACTTCCTATTTATTTCCACAGTTTCTTCTGCTATGTTGAGTCATCTCTTAAGCCAAAATAATTTAATATTATGAAATATTTCCTGTATTTTATTTGGGTTTTCAATTTTTGCTCCGTTATTGGAGGCAGATAGTTTTGCTGAGTATATTAGTCTAGATTGGCTGTTACTGTCATTTAGGACTTGGAATGCATTGTTTCAGGTTCTTCTGGCTTTCAGTTTCCATTGAGAAATACGTTGTTATTCTGAAGGGTTTTTCTGTATATGTGACTTGCATTTTTCTCTTGCAGTTTTCAATACACTTCTTTGTTGTGTATACTTAGTGTTTTAACTATGATATGCAATGGGAATTTTATTTTTTGGTCTTTTCTATTTGGTGTTCTGTGCACTTCTTGTATTTCTTTTTTTTTATAAATTTATTTATTTTTATATCAATCACAGGTTAGGTACTTTGCATCCCAGGCGTAGCCCCCTCCATCATTTCCTCCCACCCTCGCCCTCCCTCCCTCATCTCCCTCCTCCCCGCCCCCTCCAAGTCCACCAACAGGGGAGGACCTCCTCCCCTTCCATCCAACCCCAGCTCATCCTGTCTCCTCAGGGCTGGCTGCAATGTCCTCCCCTGGGATCTAGCCAGTCTGTCACTCCCTGGCATGTATGGGGGAGGGTCAAAGAGTCAGCCATCAAGTTCATGACTGAA
>JAQQSO010007676.1:0-10464 GCA_028658305.1 Pachyuromys duprasi | reverse complement strand
TAAACACTGAAATCTATACAACTAAAGAAGATAAACAAGAAAGAGGACCTGGGGTAAGAGGATTAATCCTCACTTAGAAAATGAAATGGGATGGCCATTGAATGTAGGAGAAAACAAGTAGCAGGACAAGAGCCTACCACAGAGGGCCTCAGAAAGACTCTACCTAGCAGTGTATCAAAGCAAATATTAAGAAACATAACCAACCCTTTGGCAGAGTGCAGGGAATCATATGAAAGAAGGGGGAGTTAGTATGACCTAGAGAGGACAAGAGCTCCGCAAGGACCAAATATACCAGGGCACAGGGGTCTTTTATGAGACTATTTCTCCATCCAAGGACCATGTATGGTTATAACCTAGAACCCCTGCTTGTATGTAGCAAATGATAGCTCAAAATCCAAGTGGGTACACTAGTAAGGGGAACAGGGACTATTTTGGACATGAACTCAATGGCTGGCTCTTTGACACTCCCCCACCCGAGGGAGGAGCAGCCTTGCTAGGCCACAGAAGAGGACATTGCAGCCATTCCTGAATAGACCTGATAAGCTAGAGTTAGATGGAACGGGAGGAGGTCCTCCCTTATCAGTGGACTTGGAAAGGGGTAGGGAGGAGATGAGGGAGGGAAGGGGGGGATAGGGAGTGAATGCGGGAGGGGGCTATGGCTGGGATACAAAGTACATAACCTGTGATTAACATAAAATAAAAATGTTAAATAAAAAAGTTGTTCATAATTAATCTTTCCACTCATGTTAATAATGGTAGCCTTTGGAACACAGGTTTTATAAATTTTACTTTAGAAACAAGAGTTCAATGTGTTGAAATGTTTCAAGTAATTAGTAACATTCACATTAATAAATGGTGAAATAAAATATTTAAATAATTGTAAGCAAGCTTGCCAAGGCCTTCTCTGTTCATATATATTGGATGGCGTACTTGTTCCTAGAAAGCAAAATCTTACATAATAATAATAATAAAAAAGAAAGACAAAAATCTTAACAAAAATCCATCTATTCTTTATCCCGCCTTTTCACGTATACAAACACCTTCCTGTTTTAGGTACTATTGACTCAAGTCTGCTGAAGCTCTGGAAATACCAGGAAGTTAATTTTTTCCCAATTGTGCTGATGACTGAGTACATAGGTTAGTCTACATAATCTGTGTTCCTGTTCAGCAGTAGCATGGGCTCCCACCAGAAACAAAGAATGGGGGAGGGGAGAGTGGGCTTAGTGTACTTCCTTCCACTACCAACTCCAAGGGTGACCCAGTTTCTGTGTGTATGTAAAAAGGGAACAACTGTTTGTTTCTGTAAAGTTGAAGTTAAAATAGGGTTTGACCTCCAATTTTGGATCCAGACCTGGTTGCATATTCATAGTTACAAAGATTTCTGGCATCAACACTTGAAGAGAAATAACTGCTGCACAGAAGTAGGAATGATGCCGGCACCTTATGAATTTGTTAATATTTCATCTGTTAATGAAATATATCATGGTTCTACCCAAACTAATGCCAACACACTCTTATTCTTGAATAGGAATAAGAAAAGACCTTTGTTTTAAACATGATACAATGCTACAGCATCTTAAAATTTGGCACCACAGAGACAGCTCAGTGGGTAAGAGGACTTGCTGAGCAAGAACGAGGACTAGAATTTGGGTCTGAGCACTCACTGGAAAGCTAGGTGTGGCTGTGCGTATGCTTGTAACCACATCCCTGTTTGAAAGTGCTGGAGACAGGAGGATCACTGGGGCTCTTTGGCCGTGAGCCTAGCTCCTGGTTCTCTGAGGAACACTTTCTCAAAATGAGTAAGGCAGAGAAAGAGATCAGAATCCACAGTGTCTTCCTCTGGCCTCCTTGAGGTATGACATCACCAACTTGTGTGCACACACTACACACATCTACACTGTACTGACACACATTCATATACACATTCACACACATATATGAAAATTTTATGGGAACAGACAATTTGGGTATAGAAGGAAAGTGTACATTTTTAGTGACATGCACGAATGTCACACACACACACAAAGGCATACAATCAACTACTAACTATAGTGCAAAACACTTAGCCACTGCCAAGCACCAGGACATTATAGATGGAGTAAGATTTATTTGTAATCAGCGCCCATGCAGAAATCAAGCTATTGTGAAGAAATGAGTGAACTGTTGGAAGAAGGGGTGGTTGGCATTAAACAGTTTTCCTGCACTGATCAGGGTTGCTGTGATGTACAGAATAATGATAAGAAGGTGAGTTTTAGTACATTCTGAAAGAACAGGTGCCTTGGAAGCCATGGGAGTTAGTGTAGTTTGAAATGTACAAACCGACAGCCTTTGTTGCAGACGATCTATGACTTCATGTTGGCTAATAACAGCACATTCTTCAGGCATGATGACATCCAAATCACTCCCCCCCCCTTTTTTTTTGACTTGTCAAGATTTAGTATTTTCAGAATCTTCTCTGGACTTCCAGTTGAAAACATTACATTAAGGGTTACCCAAATTTATCTCCTTTCTCATACTTCATGCAAGATTTCTTTAAATGGATTTTTTTAAAGGTGACTGGAGAGAGTGCTGTGGGTGCTGAGAACCGAACTCTTACATTTTTTTATTGTGAACCTAGCCTTTAATGGCCTAGCCATCTCTGCAGCCCTAAATGGAATTTTTAAATTAGATTTTTATATTAAATGATCAACTCACATAAAAAGTGAAAGGATTTCTGCATGTCTAGTACTGATTAAGAAAGTGAAACCGAGGGCTAAAGAGATGGCTCAGTGGTTTAGAGCACATATTGTTCTTGCAGAAGACCTGAGTTCAGTTCCCAGCACCCACATCAAGCAGTTCGCCACTCCCTGTAACTCTAGCTCTAGATGATCAGAAGTCATCTTCTGACCTCCATGAGCACACACACACACACACACACACACTTACACTCACAATCACACACACTCACATATAATTAGAAATAAAAATACATATTTAAAAGTTAGAAAAGTGATAGCTTTTTATGAAGGAGGGATGACTGAGGAATAGTACCTAGTTTGGAAGACAGAACAATTGTGAATCTAGATTGAGCAGATGAGCCTAAGAGGAACCATGACACTCTTAGTGTTAACAGTTTTCCAATACTTTAGGAGCAGGAGGAGTTGGGAAAGATCAAGTAGTGAAATGAAAAGAGAAAAACAAACAAAACAAAACAAACAACCCCCTCCCCAAACAAAACTGATTGAAATTTAAAGACACAACACATGTGGATCTTCTTCCCTGTTCGGTGTTTGGAAGCCATCTTGGTCTCTGGAGTTGCTTACAACCATTCTTTGTATCTTTTCTTTCTGTGAAAACAACAACAACAAAACAAAACACCCTGACAAAAGCAAATTTAAGAAAGAAAGGTTAGCCAGATGTGGTGGCACATACCTTTAGTTCCAGCACTCAGGAAGACAGAGGTAGGCAGATCATTGTGAGTTTGAAGCCAGCCTGGTCTACAAAGCCATCTAGGACAGCAAAGGCTACACAGAGAAACCCTGTCTCAAAAAACCCAAAAAGAAAGGTTTATTTTGTTCAGAATTTGAGGTTTCATGGCAAGAAAATCAAGGAAACAGGCAACTGAGGCGGTGGCCACATTGCTTCCACAGTCTGGGAGAAGAGAAGGATGGACATTTGCCTCAGCTCACTTTCTCCTTTCTCTGTGGTCTAGGATTCCACCGTAGGGAATGGTGTCACCCACAGTGGAGAGTTCTTCACATCCCCATAACTAACCAAGACAATTCCCACAGGCATGCCTAGAGACCCATCTCCTGCTGATTCTACCTCGCTGATAATTCACAGTGGCTACTGCAACTGGAATCACTCTTAGTTTTGTCTATCTCTTTTTTCCCAGGGTGTCCTAATTTTGTGAAGCATAGTTTTCCATGATTGATAAAATTTTAAAAAGTGCTACATCATGGAAATCAATGTTGGATACGAACACTTTTTTTTTCTAGTGCTGAGAATGGAACTTGGAACCTTGCACATACCAGGATTCTTTACTATTGAGTTATATTCTGACCTGGCTATAGGATAATGATATCTAATGTGAGTTTAAAATTTTCAGAAATATTGCAGTGCCAAACAGGACCACACTTCCCTTTATAAGTTGTATATGTTAAAAATCACTTTAAAACATTTTATACATATATTTCCTTAAAAGGAGACTAAGTTGTTAGGGCTAGAAATATATTCTCCATCCCTTTTTTTGTTTTAGCTGCTTATGAAGAGGAATGGATTGCTATTTTGTTTGCAGAGAGATGCAGAGAAAACACAAACCCCAATAGAGTTGCAAAGGAGGAAAGTTTGAGACTTCCTGGTCTAAGCCAATTAAGGTGATGTCATTCTTCTGTATGATGGCATCTCTAGCCACGGGATGCCAAAGGACTCAGTGCTGCTAAATGAGGTGCAGGGGAAACTGCGCTGGGTACCATCTTCGGAAGTTCCTTTTCTTCCTAATTAGGACAGTCCATCTGAGATGAAAGGACTTTCCCGCACCAGCCAGCCCTGGCTTTCTGCTTTTGAAGGTGGTCCCATTGCCTGAAGCTGAGTCAGGCATCGGGCAATGTGCTTTGACAACTGTGAGGATTCTTGCTGGGTAAAGACAGAGCCTCTGCCTGCCTGTCTCCCTGATGCCTAATTGATGTGCTGAAACTGTAAACAGTGGTGACTCTGGATACAACCAAAACCATGGCTGAGTAGTATTATACGTGTGGCCTGAGAGACACCCAGAAAAGGCATGGGGACAGAGAGTAAACACCAGTAAGAAGCAAAGCATGTAAAGAACCGTATGAAAATGGTATTTCACTAAATATATATATATATGTGGATCCTAGGAGGAGACTGAGGGCAGAAGCCGTGGGAGTCAGAAGGATGGCCAGGCAGTCACAAGGCTGACCTTTACTGAATAGCTACACACTCTAGGCATGACACACGCTGTTTTATGTATATATGTTTATTTTTTTAATCCATTCTGAGAGGTAGGGAGAACGCTCTTAAAGCAGTGATAAAGAAAGTAAAGCGGAAATATATCAAAGAGCCTGACCTAGGCTAGGGGATGTAGTTCAAAGATAAAGTACAATATCTAAGGTCCTGGGTTCCATCAGAAGGAGAGGGAGACAGAGGGAAGGAGGGAGGGAGAGAGAGGGGGGAGAGAGCGCCTGAATGTGGACACAGTTGAGAGAGAAATGAGATGGGTGAATAGAAAATTGCTACTGTATTTTCGGCGAAATACTGCTTTTGTAAATATATTTCTTGTGGTGTGAGTGCCTGAGCCTGGGCAGACAGAGGTCAGAGGAAGACAGTTGGCTCTCCGCCTGTATTGCTTTCCACCATATCCCCTTAGTCTCTCACCAGTCCTTAAGTTTTTTCATTTTGGCTAACCTGGTTTTCCAGGAAGCTCCCAGGATCCACTCCCCACCCCTTTGGGTGGGTAGAGAGACATGCATGGCTGTGCCCTGTTTTGTTTTGTTTGTTTGTTTGTTATGTAGAGTCTGGGCATTTGAACTTAGATCCTCATACTTACACAGCAAGCTCTCTACCTACTGGACTATCTCTCCAGGCCTTCATGGTAGGTATCTTTATTAGCGTACTATATATAAGACTCACTTTTGAAGAAATTCATGTAAAGATTTATTTAGTGTGTATTTGGTGCATGCATGTGTGTTTGCTGTATTTTTGTGTATGCATGCGTAAGTATGTAAAGACCTCAGGTCGATGTTGGGTGTCTTTGCCAATCATGTTTCACCTTTTTGAAAGAGGGGTGCACTTCTTTCAGTGAGCCTGGCTGGAATCCACTGGTGTATGAAGGTTGGCTGGCCCCAGGGATCTTCCTGTCTCTGCTATCTCAGTACTTGAACTACAGAGGTTTGCTGCCACATCTGGGTTTCTATGTGGGTTACGGGGATCTGAACTCAGTATTACAAGTACTTACTTTATTGACTGCACTGTCCCTCCAGTTCCTTGCTTTCATTTTTGAAAACAATTAAATATCCATAAATATTTACAATGTAATGTGTTATACCCTTTAATCTATTTTATTTTGGTTTCCTATGCCTCTTCCTCCCTTCTCTTTCCCAATCCCTCCCAACACCCCATTACCGGGTAGGAGAGAAAGGAGGCTAGTGGGGAGAGGGGGCAGAGTTATCTTAGGGTCATCAGGTTCCTTAGGGCAAGTCCAATCTTCTTTTCAGGGTATCACCAACTTCTTTCCATCCAACTTTATCAACAGCAACCAGGAGCAGCAGGAGGGAACACCAGCAGCCTTCTTCTTTCTCAGAGCTCCCTTCTCTCTCTCGGACCTGACATTCACTCCTCCAGAGTCCTCAGATTAAAATTATCTTCAGCTGGCGAAGAGCCCCACTCAGAGCCTGCACCAGACAAATAGTTTCCTGTTGTGGACCATCTGAATCAGCCCGACATCCTACACCTGGGATCAAAACAAAAACGTGTCTATAGCCGCTACAGTAGCATTCTCAAAACTTAGCACTGAGGATGTAACGCTGGATCTGATTTAAATGGATGCTGGTGATGTGAGGCAACACTTGGAGCAGGGAGGTGTAGACTAGAACTCTTCCCAGTAAACACCAGAAATGTCAGGCGTCCCGGAAGAGAGGCAGGGTGGAGGTTTTGTCAAGCCCTGCATTTACACATGTCTTAGGTAGCTGTTGCTCTTTAATTGAGCACCACATATCCAAACAGACTAAGTTATTTTTAAATTAAAGTCAGATCAGATAAAACTAGGGACAATGTGAAATAAATTAACTTCATTTTAACTTTTACTCCTGAGAAATCTACGCTGTTTCCTTTAAGATCATTTCTCATCATTTTTTTTTTCAAAAGTAATCAAGAACAAAACCATCAGTTAAGACAAACCTTTGTTTGTGGCACACAACGTCAGCTCTGGTGAGTCTCGAAGGACTGTTTGGATGAACAAAGGTTTGGGTTTACAAACACCCTTACAGATTCCCAGAAAAGTGAGTATGTAAAATGTATCCAAAGACAAAAAGAAAAATCAAACTTCTGAGATGATCCACAAAATATTCAATTATGTACCGGGGGCGGGGGGGGGGACTCTTGCTTATAATTACCTTAAAGAATGTATAATCAGGGCTGGGGAGATGGCTCTGTGAGTAAAAACACTGCCGCCAAGCCTGATGACCTGAATTTGATCCCTGGATCCACATGATGGGAGGAGTTGTCCTCTGACCTCAGCAAGCATGGCTTGCAGGTAGGTGCACTGTGAGTGAACACACACACACACACACACAAATATCTTGGAGAGATGGGGAAAAGCACCAATTTTCATTTGTCCATACAAATCTCAATGATTTGTATCATCCATGGCAAGAACCTTTGCTGTCATTCATTTGAAAATTCTCCCCCATCCACACTATTTAGCCCATGCTTCTAAACTTAGATAGCTGAAGATGACCTTGAGTTTCTGATTCCACTATTTCCACCTCTCAAGCACTGAGATGAAAGGCACATGTCACTACGTCTGGTTTAACCTTTTGAAATTCCTGAACTCTAATTCATATGGCAACCTGCAGCATCTTCTAAACGAATGTGCAAAGCACCTCATAGCTCATGGTTGTTCTTTACATATGAAATATTCTTAAAATTAGATAGCCACTGTGTGAAGATGTTAATTTTTGAGTATTTTTTTTGCTATTCCTAAGAGCAGGCAACATTTTTCACAGAATATTTTACCAATCTAAGAAGGGAAGGGAGAAAAGACCCATTTAAAGAGTTGTGGATTGCACAAGAGCCAAGTACTGGATTTTTCCAAAGAGTTACTTATACCTAGAAAAGACTAATCCATTGCGATACTACATGGCTATGTGATTAAAAACAAAACAAGACACTAGTTCTCAAGCTTGCAATGAGATTTTACAAGCAATAAAAAAATGGTGGGGGTAAGAATGTTTTTTAACTTCACATTTATTTTTCAGAAAGTAGGATTGTCCTTGTCAAATGTCAACCAGTGATATTTTACGACTGCAAATAGTATATGTTTAAAATTTTTGTTTTGGTCTGGAGTTTTATTTACTAAGAATTGTGTTTATTTTCCTCCAAGAAGTAGCTCTTATTTGAGGACAAGGTTTAGAAGAGTTGTGGTGAATGAAAAGAGTCACTACTTGAAAGCAAATTTAGTAAGTTGTATTGCTCATTGTTTAACCTTTAAATTATCTTATTTGACAATAATCATGCAAAAGATGAAATCTGCAAAACCTTCAGATTGTCTGGGGTGGATATTTACCTCTCAGGAATATGTGTCCACAATTTTAGATGAAAGGTTCATTCCAAGTTACTGAAGCCAGGTTGTCCTTATGAGAGTGTTCAAACATATTATTATAGGTGTTCTTCCCAGCTCAGGGAATGTTATGCACATATATTTAAAATACCTTTTTAAATGTACGCCTTTAAAACAGCAGGCCATAGTTAATATTTCAAGACCCTGGATCACAATAGCATGAACATTCACAGTTTCAAACTGTTACTAATGTTAGGCTATAACATGTCTCTCTTACAAACTAATGGTAAGACTTTGAATATATGGCATTTATACATATGAGGTCATGAATTCATCTAAGGTTACATCACCATGACCCGTGGACTTAACTCCCAGAGCAAAGGTAACTTTGTTCTTAAGTTACTTTTCTCATGGCTGTGAAAAAAAAATGCTTTTCAGGACAACTCAAGCTCAGGGCAGAAATCAATACATTAGAAACAAATAAAACAATTCAAAGAATCAATGAAACCAAGAGCTGGTTCTTTGAGAAAATCAACAAGATAGACAAACCCTTAGCCAAACTAAGAGGCAGAGAGACACTATCCAAATCAACAAATCAGAAATGAAAAGGGGGACATAGGACAGACACTGAAGAAATCCAAACAGTCATTAGGTCTTACTTCAAAAGCCTATATGCCACAAAATTTGAAAATCTAAATGACATGCACAATTTAAAGGTGGGCATGTTTCTAATTTATTGATTTCAGCCTATACAATGGAAAAAAGACAGCATTTTCAACAGATGATGCTGGTCTAACTGGATGTCTACATGTAGAAAAATGCAAATAGATCCATACTTATCACCCTGCACAAAACTGAAGTCCAAGTGGATCAAAGACCTCAATATAAAACTAGACACACTAAACCTGTTAGAAGAAAAAGTGGGGAAGAGCCTTGAACTCATTGGCACAGGAGACTACTTCCTGAACAGAACACCAACAGCACAGGCTCTAATAGCAACAATCAATAAATGGGACCTCATGAAATTAAAAAGCTTCTGTAAAGCAAAGGACACTGTCATCAGAATAAAACAACAGCCTACAGACTGGGAAAGGATCTTCACCAATCCTATATCTGACAGCAGGCTAATATCCAGTAAATATAAAGAACTCAGGAAGTTAAACAGCAACATATCAAATAATCCAATTAAAAAATGGGGTACAGAGCTAAACAGAGAATTTTCAGCAGAGGAATATCAAATGGCAGAAAAACACTTAAAGAAATGCTCACCATCCTTAGTCATCAAAATGAACCTGAGATTTCACCTTACATGCATCAGTAATGGGAACAGGGACTGTCTCTGACATGAACTGATTGGCCTGCTCTTTGATCACCTCCCCCTGAGGGGGAGCAACCTTGCCAGGCCACAGAGGAAGACAGTGCAGCTACTTCTGATGAGACCAGATAGACTAGGATCAGAAGGAAGGAGAGGAAGACCTCCCCTATCAGTGGTCTTGGGGAGGGGCATGTGTCGAGAAGGGGGAGGGAAGGTGGCATTGGGAGGGAAGATGGGAGGGGGCCACGGGGGGGATGCAAAGTGAATAAAATGTAATTAATAAAAATTAAAATAAAAAATGGAGAAAAAGGTGGGCATGTAATGAAATGGACACAGTCCACTGAAGGAGGCAAAGAGCCAAGAGAGACTCAGGAAGAGCACCTGCGGCGGTGACAGCAAGGCTGAGGCGTGGCTGGGTTACCCACAAGAAGGAGATTGGCTGACAGGTAGTGGACCAGCTCCTAACACTCAAGATCTGCCCCCACCTTCCAGTGACCTACTTCCTCCAGGATAGTCCACCTCCTAAGAGGTCCCCAGCTTCCCAAAACAGTGCCACTGGCTCCGGACACATGAGCCTGCAGAAGACATTTCATACTCAAGCCGTAACAGTGATGAACAGTCAGTACTCTGATCCACTGTCTCCAACCATCTGTGCGTTGTCCTTAAAAGTATAATTTTGCAGCCAGCCCTGAGGAGACATGATAAGTTGGGGTTGGATGGAAGGGAAGGAGGTCCTCCCCTGTTGGTGGACTTGGAGGGGGCGGGGAAGAAGGAGATGAGGGAGGGAGTGGGAGGGTGGGAGGGAATGGGGGAGGGGGCTACGCCTGGGATTCAAAGTACCCAACCTGTGATTGAGAGAAAAATAAATAAATTA
>JAQQSO010007675.1:0-10464 GCA_028658305.1 Pachyuromys duprasi | reverse complement strand
TTCTTGTATGTTGATGGACATTTCTTTTTTTAAGTTGGGAAAATTTTCTTCTATGATTTTCTTAAAAATATTTTCCGGTCCTTGGAGCCTGGAGTCTTCTTTTTCATCTATTCCAATTATTCTTAGGTTTCGTCTTTTGATGGCATCCTTAATTTCTTGGATGTTTTGTGCTTGGGATTTTTCCGATTTTTTATTTTCCCTGAGTGATGAATCCATTTCTGCCAGTGTGTCCTCTGCTCCTGATATTCTCTCTTCCATCTCTTGTATTCTATTGTTGATGCTTACCTTCGTGGTTCCTGATCTTTTCTCTAAGTTCTCCAGTTCCAGGTTCTTCTCCCTTTGTGTCTTCTTTATAGATTTTAATTCCGTTTTCATGCTTTGCACCGTTTCCTTCAACTGATTGACTGTGTCTCCTATTTTGGATGTTTCCTCTCTGTTTATCTTGGATTGTTGCTGTATGTGGGCAGTTAATTTCTTCTCCATTTCTTTGAGGGCCTTGTTCATTTCCTCTTTTTGTCTCTCCTCTTGTTCCTCCAATATCTGGCACTCACAATGCTGGCGTTTTAGGTCCCAGAGTTCAGTCTCCTGGTCGCTGTGTTGCTTCTGCTCTCCTACTCCTCAGACACAGTGTTCTCTCGTGGCAGCCATCTTGGATCTCCCCCCCTGGATATCAATGTTTTTCTTTTCTAAAAATTATTTATTTATTTATTTTTAAAGGTTATTTCAAAAGATTTATATTTATCTTATTAATTACAACTTATTCACTTTGTATCCTAGCTATAGCCCTCTCCCTGATATCCTCTCAATCCCACCCTTCCTCCATCTTCTTTTCCTATGCCTCTTCCCCAGTTCACTGATAGGGAAAGTCTTCCTCCCCATCCATCTGACCCTAGTCTATCAGGTCTCATCAGGACTGGCTGCATTGTCTTCCTCTGTGGCCTGGTAAGGCTGCTCCCTGATCAGGGGGGAGGTGATCAAACAGTCAGCCACTGAATTCATGTCGGAGACAGTCCCTGTTCCCCTTACAAGGGTATCCACTTGGACACTGAGCTGCCATGGGCTACATCTGTGCAGGGGTTCTAGGTTATCTCCATGCATGGTCCTTGTTTGGAGAATCAGTCTCAGAAAAGACCCCTGGGCCCAGACTTTTGATTCTGTTGCTCTCCTTGTGCAGCTCTTGTCCCCTCCAGGTCTTTCTATTTCCCCCTTGTTTCATAAGATTCCCTGCACTCTGCCCAAAGTTTGGCTATAAGCCTCAGCATGTGCTTTGATAGCCTGCTGGGTAGAGTCTTTCAGAGGTCCTCTGTGGTAGGTTCCTGTCCTGTTCCCTGTGTTGTTTTTTTTTTTTTAATCACTGTTCTGATGTCCATCAAATTTGCCTTTCTAAATGAGGATCAAGAATCTTACCCGGGACCCTCCTTCTTGATTAGCTTCTTTGGGTGTATAGATTTTAGTATGTTTACCCTACCTTATAGGTCCAGTAGCCACTTATGAGCGAGTATATACCATGTGTGTCTTTCTGCTTCTGGGATACCTCACTCAGGATGATCTTCTCTAGTTCCTATCATTTGCCTGCGAATTTCATGATTTCCTCCTTTTTAATTGCTGAATAGTATTCCATTGTGTAAATGTACCACAATTTCCATATCCATGAATAAGGACATTGAGCATTTCTTTAACTGTTTCTCTCCCATTCGGTATTCCTCTATTGAGAATTCTCTGTTTAGCTTTGTACCCTATTTTTAATTGGCTTACTTGATTTGTTGCTGTTTAAATTCTTGAGATCTTTATATATTCTGGCTATTAGCCCTCTGTCAGATATAGGGTTGGTGAAGATCCTTTCCCAGTCTATAGGCTGTCATTTTGTTCTGATGACAGAAGATTTTCAGTTTCATGTGGTCCCATTTATTGATTGTTGATCTTAGATCCTGTGCTGTTGTTGTTCTGTTCAGAAAGTTGCCTCCTATGCCAATGAGTTCTAGACCCTTCCCCACTTTCTCTTCTAACAGGCTTAGTTTGTCTGGTTTTATGTTGAGTTCTTTGATCCACTTGGACTTTAGTGTTGTGCAGGGTGATAAGTGTGGACCTCTATTTTTCTACATGTAGATATCCAGTTAGACCAGCACAATTTGTTGAAGATGCTATCTTTTTTCCATTGTAAGATTTTGGCATCTTTGTAAAAAATCAGATGTCCATAAGTGTGTGGGTTT
Source organism: Pachyuromys duprasi (assembly GCA_028658305.1). Lineage (NCBI taxonomy): Eukaryota > Metazoa > Chordata > Mammalia > Rodentia > Muridae > Pachyuromys > Pachyuromys duprasi. The sequence continues at coordinate 8,254 of JAQQSO010007675.1, read as the reverse complement.
ATTTCTTGGTCTTCTATTTGATGCCATTTATCCACCATTCTGTTTCTATGCTAGTACCATGCAATTTTTATTACTGTTGCTCTGTAGTACAGCTTGAGATCAGGGATGGAGATACCTCCAGTACATCTTTTATTGTACAAGATTCATTTAGCGATTCTGCGTTTCTTATTATTCCATATGGAGTTGAGAATTGTTCTTTCAAGGTATATAAAGAATTTTCTTGGTATTTTGATGGGAATTGCATTGAATCTGTAGATTGCTCTGGGCAGGGTGGCCATTTTCACTATGTTAATTCTACCGGTCCATGAGCATGGGAAGTCTTTCCATCTCCATCTTCTGTTATCTTCTTCAATTTCTTTCGTCAGAGACTTGAAGTTTTTTTTTTTCAAATGGGTCTTTCACTTGCTTGGTTAGTGTCACACCAAAGAATGTTATGTTATTTATGGCTATTTTGAAAGGTGTAGTTTAGTTTCTCTGATTTCTTTCTCAGCCGTTTTGTCTTTCCTATACAAGAAGGCTACTGATTTTTTTGAGTTATTTTTGTTTTCAGCCACTTTGCTGAAGGTGTTTATCAGCTAAAGGAGTTCTATGGTTGAATTTTTTGGATCACTCATGTATTCTCTCATATCATCTGAAAATAGTGATATTTCAACATTTTTCTTTCTGAACTGAATCCCCTTGATCTCCTTTAGTTGTCTTATTCTTCTAGCAAGGACTTCAAGAACTATGTTAAAGAGATATGGAGAGAGTGAGCACCCTTGCCTTGTCCCTGATTTCAGTGGGGTTGATTTAAGGTGTTATCCATTAGTTTGATGTTGGCTATAGGCTTGCTGTATATTGCCTTTGTTATATTTAGGTAAGTGCCTTGTATCCTTGATCTCTCCTGGACTTTAAACATAAATGTATGTTGGATTTTATGAAATGCTTTTTCAGCATCTAAGAAGATTATCATGTGGTCTTTTTCTTTCATTTTGTTTATATTGTGGATTACCATTGAACCACCCTTTTATACCTGGGATGAAGCTTACTTGGTCATAGTGGATGATGTCTTTGATGTGTTCTTGGATTCAGTTTATGAGTATTTCTGCATCAATATTCATAAGGGAGATTGGCTTGAAATTCTCTTACTTTGTTGGGTCTTTATGAGGTTTAAGCATCAAGATGGCTGTGCCTTCATAGAATGAGTATGGTAATGTTCCTTCTGTTTCTAGTTTGTGGAATAGTTTGAAGCATATTGGCATTAGCTCTTCTTTGAAGGTCTGCTACAATTCTGTACTGAAACCCTCTGTCCCTGGCCTTTTTTTGGATGGGAGACTTTTGATGATAGCTTCTATTTCCTTAGGGAATATAGGACTATTTAATTTAATTGTCTGGTCTTGATTCAGCTTTGGTAAGTGGATTCAATAAAGAAAATTATCCATTTCATTTAAATTTTCAAATTCTGTGGCATATGAGCTTTTGAAATAAGACCTAATGATTGTCTGGATTTTCTCAGTGTCTTTTGTTATGTACCCCTTTTCATTTCTGATTTTGCTGACTTGGATAGTGTTTCTGCCTTTTAGTTAGTTTGGCTAAGGGTTTGTCTATCTTGTTGATTTTCTCAAAGAACCAGCTCTTGGGTTCATTGATTCTTTGAATTATTTTATTTGTTTCTAATTGATTGATTTCAGCCCTGAGTTTGATTATTTCTAGCTGTCTACTCCTCTTCGGTGTGTCGGCTTCTTTTCCTAGGGCTTTCAGGTGAGCCATTTGTATGAGATGTTTTGAATTTCTTCATGAAGGCCCTTAGTGCTATGAATTTTCCTTTTAGCACTGCTTTCATTGTGTCTCATAAGTTTGGGTATGTTGTGCCTTCATTTTCATTGAATTCTAGGAAGTCTTTAATTTCTTTCTTTATTTCTTCCCTGACCCATCTGTCATTGGGTAGCAAGTTGTTCAGTTTCCATGTGTGTGTAGGCTTTTTGCTATTTCTGTTGTTGTTGAGGTCCAGCTTTAGTCCATGGTGGTCAGATAGAATAAAAGGGATTATTTCAATCTTCTTGTATCTGTTGAGGCTTGCTTTGTGACCAAGTATATGGTCTATTTTGGGGAAGGTTCCATGAGGTGTTGAGAAGAAGGTAAATTCTTTTGTGCTTGGGTGAAAGGTTCTGTAGATTTTTTATTAGGTCCACTTGATTCATGATCTATGTCAAAGATATTGTTTCTTTGTTTAGTTTCTGTTTTGTTGACCTGTCCTTTGCTGAGACTGGGGTGTTCAAGTCTCCCACTATTAATGTGTGGGGATCTAGGTGTGTTTTAAGTTTTATTACATTTTCTTTTACAAATGTGGGTTCCCTTGTATTTGGGGCATAGATGTTCAGAATTGTGATGTGTTCTTAGTGGAATTTTTCTTTGATGAGTATGAGGTGATCTTCTCTTATGAATAATTTTTGTTGAATATTTACTTTATTAGATATTAGAATGGTTTCTTCTGCTTTCTTCTTGGATCCATTTGCTTGGAAATCTGTCTTCTAGCCGTGCACTCTCAGGTAATGTATACCTTTGTGACTTAGTTTTGTTTCTTGTATGGAACAGATTTTTGGGTCTTGTTTACCTATCCACTCTGTTAGTCTGTGTCTTTTTATTGGAGAGTTGAGTCCATTGATGGTGAGAGAGAGTAATGACCAGTGGCTGTTAGAGGCTTTGGTTTTGCTGCTGGTTGTGGTATTGTGTTTGTGTGCTTGTGTACTTTTACTTTTGCTGTAGCGAACTTATATGTTTCCTGTGTTTTCCAGAATGTAGTTAGCTTTCCTAGGTTGTATTTTTCTTTCTAGTGTCTTCTGTAACACTGGATTTGTGGGTAGGTATTGTTTAAATTTTTTTTTTCATTGAATATCTTGTTTTCTCCATCTGTGATGACTGAGACTTTTCCTGGGTATAGTAACCTGGGTTGACATCTGTGTGCTCTTAGGGTTTGCATGATATCTGTCTAGGCCCTTCTTGCTTTCATAGTCTCTGTTGAGAAGTCAGGTGTGATTTTACTGGGTTTGCCATTATCTGTTACGTGGCCTTTTTCCCCTTGCAGCCTTTAGTATTTTTTCTTTGTTTTGTATATTTACTGTTTTGATTATTATTTGGTGGGAGGATTTTCTTTTCTATTCTAATTTATTAGGTGTTCTGTAGGCCTGTTGTATGCTTATAGGCCTCTCTTTTAAATTTTGGAAAATTTCTTCTATGAATATTTACTCGGCTTTGGAGATGGGAGCCTTCTTTTTCCTCTATTCCTGTTATTCCTAGGTTTTGTGTTTTCCTGACGTCTTGGATTTCTTGGATGGTCTGTGTCAGGAATTTTTTAGATTTAACATTTTCTTTGATGAATACATCAATTTCTTCCACTGCATCTTCCACACCTGAGATTCTTTCTTCCCTCTCTTGTAGTCTGTTGGTTATACTTACCTCTGTAGTTCCTATTCCCTAAGTTCTTCCTCTTCATGATTTCCTCTGTTTGTGTTTTCTTTAATTTTTCCAATTCTATCTTCAGATCTTGAGCCATTTTGTTGATTTCCTTCACCTGTCTGACTATATTTTCCTTTAATTCCTTCACTTGTTTGTTTGAACATTCCTCTGTTTATTTTATTTCTTTCAGTGATTTAATTATTTCCTCTCTGAAGTCCACAAACTGTTTGGCTGCAACTTCCTGTATTTCTTTATGGATGGCCATAATCTGTTTGACTTTATCTTCCTCTATTTCTTTACAGATAACCATAATCTGTTTGACTTTATCTTTCTCAGTTTCTTTACCCTTTTTATTTGTTTCCTGCATTATCCTTTTCATAAGCAGAGTTGTACTTCTTGAATTTCATTTATGCTGGGGTGTCCAGGGCTGTTTGCCCCTGGATAACTGGGTTCCAGAGTTGCCATACTGCTTTGGCTTATGTTGGTTGAACTTTTACGCTGGTCTCTACCTTTTGGGCTGTCTTGGGTATTGGCTGTTAGTTTCAAGTGCCTGCTGGAATCCTGGTGTGGGGAGAATCCCCTTGGCAGGAGGATGGTTTTTCCCGAAGGAGACCTCCTTAGCTTTTTGGGTATGGTCACCTGGTGGCCGTTGCTTCTCAGGAATTGCTACAGCTCCCCTCAGGCATATGGACCTGAGTGGTCTTTGGTAGTCGGGGGCGGGGGGGGGGCTCTCCTCTCACCGGGAGAAGTCCTAGAGACAGCTGCCCTGACGCTGGTTTTCTTGCTCTGAATTTAGTGAGCTGCTGCTGCTGTTCTTACACTGTGTTTGCTGGGTGCAGCCCTCTTCAAGAACCAGGATGCTCCACGGTTTTGTCAGTTTAGCTAGGGGTAACTGGATGTATTTTGGAGTAGTATCCGGGAGCTGATTCCGTGGATCTCAGGCTTCTGCAGGTCTGAGGTTGGAGCTCTATGCCTAATTAGCGCCAGGTGAGTGCAGCACCCATGTGTGCTGCAGGAGGCTAGAGCCTGGATCCTGAGGGAACCCAGAAACGTTTCCAGAGCTGGGCGTCCTGAGGTCAGACCTGATGTTTCCTCCACTGTGGGGTTTCCTCCCAATAAGGAGACTCAGTCTGTAGTGTTTGGAGGTCCACAGTTCAGTCTGGGATGGTGAATAGAGCATGCAAGCACAGGCCAGTGGTTCTAAGCTGGTGACTGGTTGCCTGCAAAAACCCGGGAACTTTTCCCAAGAACTTTTTTTGGGGGGTTGGGGGCTTGTTCGGTTGAGTCCCCTGAGGTTGGAATTGTTGTTTCTGTCACCATGGGATTTCCTCCCAACAGAGAGATTCAGTTTCTGGTGCACTGGGGCACACAGTTCTATCTGGGATGATTAGCCTTGCTCCCAGGCAGGTCTCTGGGCTGGTGGATGAATGTGTGCTAGACCCTGGGACCTTTTCCAGGGTTTGTCTGGGTAACCTGAGTTCGTTCCCAATTGCTTCCTTCACCATCGGGTTTTTCTCTCTACTGGAAATCCCAGTCTTTGGTGTTGTGGTGCCCATAATTCAGTCTGGGATGGTGATTAGAGCACTGAGGCATATGGTTCTGGGCTGATGACCAAGTACCTGCCGGGTCCTGGGAACTCTTCTGGGGTTTAGGTGGATGATCTGAACCGGATTGATTCCCACACTGTGGGGTTTCCTCTCTCCTGGGAAACACAGTTGCTGCTGTTTTAGGGCCCAGAGTTCTGTCTGTTGGTTGTTGTGCAGTCACTGCTGTCCTGTTCTTCAGACACAGTGTTCTCCTGGTGCTGTCATCTTGGATACCTCCCATTTTTCTTATAGCTTTGTTAGCTTAGCACTGCAGTGAAAAAAATTCCTAAAAATGACCGTGTTTTTTATGTTTATTGTACCATTTGGAATTAATACAGAAAATGAAAGGTGAACACATTTACAAAAACAATTTAACAAACCTAATTGTGCTGTGGTTTAAAAAAAAAATTATTACTCAGATTCTGGCTACGTTGCCTGGAGTTAAGTTTCTTTTGAAAGGCACTTATAGAAGTCCTACGAGTAAAATATAGCATCTAGTGCCTACCTCCGCCCTATAGAAACATCTAGAATTCTACAAAGAGCTGCAGCTGTTTAAGATATCATCTGTGTTTATTGACAATATACAGAAAAAAACCCAGACGAAACAATAGATTCTCCATTTAGAGGGAAGTAGTGATCCTTTAGAAATTTGCTACGCGAAACTTGATTTTGCAGTAGGTAAGCATGCATGATGGTAGTAAACCTGGCTATTCCAATACAGGGCAAGTGACACAATGATACATGAAACATCCCCTTAGGGCCCTGTTGAAAATACAGGTGCCAATCCCCCACTCTCCAAGAGTCTGCTATAGTATGTTTTCAACAGTTCAGCAACCTACATTTTATTTTATTTTTTATAAAAGACTGGTTTATTTTTATATTATGAGTGTTTTTGCCAGCATATATGTATAAATGTGTACCATGTGAGTGCATGATACCTGTGGAGGTTAGAAGAGAGTCTTGGAACTATATAGAACTGGATTCATAACAGTTGTCATAACTTGGTCCCTCTGCAAGAGCAACCAGTGTTCCTAGCTACTGAGTCATCTCACAAAACCCTAGGAGTCTGGATTTTAAACAAGTATCCCAGGATAGCTTTATTATTCTATTTTTGCTGGATGGGGAAGGCAGAGAGGAAATAATTAATATTATAAAAACTACTTTGTTAGGACTTCTTAGCTCTAAAATAGGGGCCATACATCCCTTATCCAAAGTACTTGGGCCCAGAAGTGATCATGTACTTAATGTGATATCTTGAGAATGGGATCCAATTTTAAATACAAAGTTTATTATGTTTCATGTATATCATATACCGGTAGCCTTATAATTTTATATAATATTTGTAGCATGACAATATTTTGACTAAGACTCTTCACAGGAGGTTAGGTATGGACTTTTTTATTGATGGTATAAAATTACTACTTTAAATGTTGTAGATTAAAGAGCAGGCAAATCAGTTAAGGTCAGAGGCGGTCCCTGTTCCCATTATTATGGAATCCACTTGGACACTGAACTGCCATGAGCTACATCTGTGCAGGGGTTCTAGATTTCCTCCATGCATGGTACTTGGTTGGAGTATCAGTCTCAGGAAAGATCCCTGTGCTCAGATTTTTTGGTTCTGTTGCTCTCCTTGTGGAGCTTCTGTCCTCTCCCTATCTTACTATTTTCCACATCTTTTGTTAGATTCCAGGCACTCTGCCCAACAGTTGGCCATAAGTCTTAGCATCTGCTTTGATAGTCTGCAGGGAAGAGCCTTTCAGAGGCCCTCTGTGGCAAGCTCCTGACTTGTTCTTTGTTTTCTCTTTCTTCTGATGTCCATCCTCTTTACCTTTCTGGGAGCAGCCTTACCAGGCCACAGAGGAAGACACTGCAGCCACTCCTGATGAAACCTAATAGACTAGTATCAGAAGGAAGGAAAAGAAGACCCCCCTTATTAGTGGACTTGGGGAGGGACACAGGTGCAGAAGGGGGGGAAGGGAGGGAACTACAAGAGTATATAAGATGAATAAAATGTAATTAATAAAGAATTTTTAAAAAGTTGTAGATTATGGAGCATTTTGGGTTTCAAGTTACTTGTTCAGGGTTGGTCAGCCTTACTATGAAACAGAACCCAAGTACTCTTCTACCTCCATATGCCACTCAATTGCTGAACACATTTTAGATTTGCACAATGATTTTCACCAAAAGAAGGTGTTTGCCACCCTGTGCATTCATTGTTTAGCATCTAGAGAGTCAGTTTCTTCTGGTGACTTTGCATTTATTCTCAAATAATAGGGACTTTTCGAAATTGTATTAACTGGATTTTCCCCAAAACCTAATTTATAACCTGAGTCAAATAAATTCTGGTGGTGATTATAATTTATAACTGTGGAGCTTTTTATAGCAACAAGCTGTATGAAAAACTGTGACTGGAGGGGGATTTTCATCTAGTTTATGTTAAGCTGATAACTTACACAAATGTGAACACAGTAAACAACAATGGAAAAGCATTTAGATACAAGGCTACTTGTAGTCTTTATGTCCATATAACATTTTACTTAAATATCAAGCTAAAACCCATATGTTTTAAACAGTTTCTCCCTCAACAACCAAGTCATGAAAAAAAAAAACATGGTAGTTCCATATACACTAATGAGATTTTATAATACTATATGTGTCTTGGAAAGATTGACAGCACTTTGCATATCATAGCAAGCAGAGTGTATATATTTAGATGATCCTTGTTAGACAGATGCTCCTTGAGTCTCATTCAGAAAGTGTCCAGTTTTGTGGACCTCTCTGGTTATGCTCATCTCTTCGGGTCAATGTAGCGAGGTATCAGAGCAGATATTAAGACTCGCGATCAAGACTTTGGCAGAGGGCGAGAAGTAATGATAGATCTGGGGGAGGTTGGTGAGACTTGGGGAGAACAAGAGCTCCACAAAGACCAAACTGAGGAGGGCATAGGGGTCTTGTATGAGACGGTTTCTACAATCAAGGACCATGTGTGGATATGGCCTGGAACCCCCGCTCAGATGGGGCCCATGATAGCTCATTGTCGGACTGAAGACCCTAGTGAGGGAAACAGGGACTGTTTCAGTCATGATCTTGATGGCTGACTCTTTGACCCTCCCCCATACAAGCCGGGGAGTGACAGACTGGCTAGATCCCAGGGGAGGACATTGCAGCCAGCCCTGAGGAGACAGGATGAGCTGGGGTTGGATGGAAGGGGAGGAGGTCCTCCCCTGTTGGTG
>JAQQSO010007674.1:0-10465 GCA_028658305.1 Pachyuromys duprasi | reverse complement strand
CTCTCCTCTTGTTCCTCCAATATCTGGCACTCACAATGCTGGCGTTTTAGGTCCCAGAGTTCAGTCTCCTGGTCGCTGCGTTGTTTCTGCTCTCCTACTCCTCAGACACAGTGTTCTCTCGTGGCAGCCATCTTGCTACTTCCCCTGAACATTTCTTTACGTGTTTTTCTGCAATCGATAGTCCTCTAATGAGAATTCTCTCTTTAGCTCTGTACCCCATTTTTTAGTCGGGTTAGTTGGTTTGTTGGTGTTTAACTTCTTGAGTTCTTTATATATTCTGGATATTAGTCCTCTGTCAGATAAAGGGTTGGTGAAGATCCTTTCCCAATCTGTAGGCTGTCGGTTTGTCTGACGACAGTGTCCTTTGCTTTACAAAAACTTTTCAGTTTTATGAGGTCCCATTTAATGATTGTTGATCTTAAAATCTGTGCTGTGGGTGTTCTGTTCATGTAGTTCAAGGCTCTGCCAATGAGTTCAAGGCTCTTTTCGATTTTTTCTTCTATCAGGTTTAGTGTGTCTGGTTTTATTTTGAGATCTTTGATCTACTTGAATTTCAGTTTTGTGGAGTGTGGTAAATATGGATCTATTTGCATTTTTCTACATTTAGAAATCCAGTTAGACCAGCACCATTTGTTGAATATCCTCTTTCTTTCGTTGTATGGTTTTGGCTTCTTTGTAAAAAATCAAGTATCCATAGGTGTGTGGGTGTATTTCTGGGTCTTCTATTTGATTCCATTGATCCACCTTTCTATTTCTATGTCAGTATCATGCAGTTTTTATTATTATTGCTTTGTGGTAGCTTGAGATCAGAGATGGAGATACCTCCAGATGATCTACAGGATTGCTTTAGCAATTCTGTTTTTTTGTTTGTTTATTTGTTTTTCCATATGAAATTGAGAATTGTTCTTTCAAGTTCTGTAAAGAATTTTGTTGGTAATTTGATGGGAATTGCATTGAATCCTGCTTTTGGCAGGATGGCCATTTTCACTATGTTAATCCCAGCAATCCCTGAGCATGGGAGATCTTTCCACTTTCTGATGTCCTCTTCAATTTATTTCTTCAGAGTCTTGAAGTTCTTTTCACAAGCTTGGTTAGAGTCACACCAAGGTACTTAAATGTTATTTGTGGCTATTGTGAAGGTTATCATTTCCCTAATTTCTTTGTCAGCCCTTTTGTCTTTCTATACAGGAGTTCTACTGACTTCTTTTGAGTTAATTTTGTACCCAGCCACTTTACTGAAGGCATTTATCAACTGAAGGAGCTCTCTGGTAGAATTTTGGGGGTCACTCATATATATTATCATATCCTCTGTGAATAGTGATACTTTGACTTCTTCCTATCCTCAATCTATGGCTTAGTATGTAGCCTATCATAATGAATATATCACAGACCTTTTAAAATGTGAATATTCTATAGTTTCGGTGTTTATAAATTAAGTCAAGTTGCTTGATAATTTTGTTTGACTCTCAATTTCTCCTGATTTTTGCTTATGTTTGTATTTGTTTCTGGGAAAGAATGTTAAAATATCAATTTATGATTATAGATTTTTCTTTTGTCTTAAATTTGCCAGGTTTAATCTCAAGCATTTAAATTTTTTCTAAGACTGTATCTCCTATTGATAAGTTGACGTTCTGATTCAGAAATGAACTTTGTTATTTCTGCTAACCATCTGTTTCTATGGTTGCTCTGTCTGATATTAGCCACACCAATATTCTGATACTTAATGCTTGTATAGTGCACCTTTTCTGTCTGTCTTCTAGCCTTGGCTAGAATATTACCCAGCTTCTGCAAAGTCAACCCCTTAGATGCTTATCAGAATATTCTCACAACCATACTCGATGTGTTTACTTTCCACAGTAAATCATAATAATTTTTCGTTCTTAGCTTATCACATATACTTATCAAGCATTGTGCAATCTTCTGCTCCTACCTTTCTTCAGAGCTCATTTTCTATAGGCTTCAGTCTCTCAAATTCTAGTCTCTCTCTCTCTCTCTCTCTCCCTCCCTTCTTCTTTCCCTCCCTCCCTCTCTCTCTTTGTTTTTGACACAGGGTTTCTCTGTGCAGCCTTGGCTATCCTGGACTGGCTTTATAGACCAGGCTGGCCTCAAATTCACAGAGATATACTTGCCTCTGCCTTGCTCAGTGCTGGGATTACAGGCATGTGCTACCATGCCTGTCTAAATTTCAATCTCTAAAGCAATAATGAACTTCCATTTCTGTTTCTACTAGAGCTCCACCTTCTAGTGTAAAGCAAGATACTATTCATAAGCAAAAAGATTTACCTTGTTTGTTTCCTTCTTTTAATGTTGCCTGCTTTTTGGTCACTTCCCCTTGATGGGAATGCCCTACAATGCCACTGGAGAGGAAGTTGAACTCAGTCCTCATGTAAATAGATGAGCTCTGGTGTCTGGGTAGGGGCACTCTTCTATTCTAGAAATATAAGATGGGAAATGGGGGATGGAGGGTGGGACTGGGAGTAGAGGAGGGATTGGTGTGTGACCAAAATGTAAATTGAATTTATGAAAAAAAGAAGTCACAGCATTGTATTATGTATTGTCTAAAAATTGTTGCTGCACATATTTTCTCCAATCATTTTTATTAGCACTAGAGTAAGTCAAGAGTTAGTTACACTATAGTGGCTGGATGTGGAACTTTCATACACTTGCTATTTAATTAAAATTGAAAATACACTATCTTATTAGAAACTAAACTACAGTCATTTATGGTATGTGTCTGCATGTGTGTGTATGTGTGTGGCAATGATGTTATCAAGGCTGATTTAATAAATAAAGCTAATTTTAAGCCTTCTTGCTCCAAATAAGTGGCTATGTGGGCTTCAATAATCAAGGCATGATATGATCAAACAAGGATCTCCTTGCCTGTCTCATGCCTTCAGTCTCTTCCTGCAGTCATCATATATGCCTTAAGATTGCCAATGAGATACCCAGTGTGGTAGCATGTACCTGTAATCTTGGCATGTGGGAGGCTGAGAAGCAGGATCACAAGTTTGATTTCAGCCTGAGCTATAGAGAGAAAGTCTATTGCAAAGTCAAACTTTGGCAAGGATTCTTTTGGGCATTCTGAATGAATGTAAACATCAGGTTATTGTGTATTGTCTTATGGATTGGCTGCTCATGGCAGCAACGAAGCCTTGTTTTATCCTTTTTATTATCTCCAGTTCCATTCCCACACCCCCACCCAACCCCATCCTGCTTGCTCCTCTGAATTTTAATATATGCATATATATGATACAACCACCCTTTCCTTTTGCATTGGCTGTTTTATTTGAACCCCCTAATGCTAGGAAAGTTTATTTTCTGGACAAGTCTATTCATTTATAAGAAAGTTTACTTATGACTTTTTCCACTAGCTGCAGGTTAAATAAAATCTTAGACTCAAGTAATAGCTACATTTATTGCATATAGTCCCCCTCTGAAATGTACTAGGGCTTAGATTCTGTAAGGGCATTCTTTTCTACCCTTCTAAAAGTCCCCAAACTGCCTCCTCAATAGCTAGGCTGAACTGTCACAACATGTACTTTGGGCCACTGCCCCTGGGAAATGCTAGCAAGGTCTGTTAAAAAACTCACAAGTTGAAGTCACACTTCTATTTTTGTGGTATCTTCTTTTGAGGAAATTAACAAGCATACAGTCCAGTGTTAGTGATGCTTTCGGCTATCACACTGTTCAGAAAGAAAACAGAGATGACCCTGAACAACAAATGCCTCAGAACTGCGAGTAGAGCACATTCAGACATTCACAAGTATCTCTTTGTAGGAACAGCAGCTTTGCTGTTACTGCCTCCTGGAGTTTCTGGATCTGAGTGTGCTGGTGTGGGTAACTTTAAATTTTAGAAAACTTCATGCAAATCAAAACCTTGGGTTCTGCCTCAAGAACTCCAGGCTTCCCAAAGGCACAAACTGAGCTTGGAAGTGATCCTAGCCAAGATGTTTACATTCATGCTTCAATATTTTTGTATATGAATTGTGAAAATCACAGTCCTTCAACTAGGTTGCCATCTCCTTGAGGGTAGCAAATTCAATTTATTCTTTAACAACAGGTGCCTGTCTTTCTGCATCAGCCTGCTAAGCCCCCAATGTAAAGTTATAAACCTGAGGCAGTGGAATTTCACCAACCTTGAACCAAATGGTTTCTGTATAAGGTTTATATCACAAAATCAACACATTATTTATAGACTGGATTTATAGACCCATTGAAGATTAAATTGAAGATTATTTGTTCATCATGAATAGTGGTATATTGTTTGTCATATTTTTTTTCTTCTAGTGGCTTTCTCTGGCTTTATACCATATAATGCTAGTCTGATTAAATAATTTCAGAAATGTTTCTTCTATTTGTACAATTTACAAGACTTTTAGAAGGGGCAATGTTAATTTTTGCAAGTGTTAGATATTAGGAATTACAGACTCAAACTCTTACAATTTGTTTTTCTTGATACATGTGTGACAATTTTTTTTGTTTCCTATAATTTAATTTCCTTTCTACTGTCTAATTTACTTTTGTACAATTGTTCATTATATTCCTTGTGGAGAGCTGCTTGTTTGGCAAGCTGCTTTGTTATTGAGTATTCAGAGAAAAACCTGTTTTCACCCTGGCCTTTATCTTAAAACAGAGATAAGCAGGACGGTTTGCCAAGTTCCTTTAGCTTGTTTGTGTGACCTTGGACAATATCTGTTACAGGGAAGTGCTTTAACAAAACAAGTTTGGCTGCTCCATGAACCCCTTCCATGTATTGATGTGATTTGTTTTGCTTTGCCTATAAAAAGGAGCTGTGGAATAAACTCATTAGCTCTAGTTTATAGTGACAATCCTCTCAAGCTGAAAAGAAAAGAAAAGAAAACATGGCCTAGAGAACTCTACTCTTTAGTCCAGCATTTTTCACTGCCATTCAATGATTGCTATTATAAAAGGAAGGTAAATTTTCCTCACAAATACAGACCCAGAAGCAAAATTGTGTGTGGAGTGATTATCTGACAGTAGAGAGGAAACACGCATTCATGTAAACACACAAGGTTTCACTATTCCTATCTAGGTTTAAATTCCAAGTTCATGTTTTATTAGCTTAATGTCCCTAGGAGTGGGAACAATGTCTGCATCATCTTTCTTTTACTGTCCTCAAAATGAAGTATTGAATAACATAATGAGCATTATAGGTCTCAAATATACATAATCTTCAGTGAGGTAGAGCACATCATAACTCCAGTCACCTGTTTTACCTATCTTACATTAGAAATTGTGAACTACAGCTATTATATCAAGCAGAAATGGAGACAAAAAGATGCTTTTGAGATTATGTCTTCAAGACTGGTTTAATATAGACAACTGTTTCTGAATCAAAGGATTCTAGGATTGAAACAGAATTTTGATTTAAAAACCATTCATGGATCTGAACTTCTAAACTACAAATGGGATTAATAGAATGGTTGAATGGATTTAAAAGGTAATTGTGGAGAAGTACTTCTCCAAGATTTGTAAATCTAAATTATGATTTTTAATCCGATTTCAAGGTTCAGAGCTCATAGCTACCTTCTTTATCAATGAGTGTTGGCAAGATAATGAAATGCAACCAACAACCATGATACAGGTTCATTGCAGTAACAGTGTGTGAAGTAATTCACATTTCTGGGCAGAAATAACTGCAAAACACTGGAAAAAGAAAATGGGTGTAGGAAGCCTTGATAGATAAAATAATCAATTAAATATGTTTATAACTACACATTTTATTTTCCTACTCATGTTTATCTACAGTAATGCAATTAGCTACTGTGCTCAAAAGATGGAAATTTAACATGGACTTCACTAAGAAAATCAGGGCTCTACCAGTTGAACTGAAACAATTAGTTATTTTAACCTCTCTGTATATTTCTGAGATGAAAAGAACATATAAAATTTGACAACTATTAAATCTACTGTGCAAATCCTACCTAATGAGTTGATAATTTTAGTGTATATATTTTTGCAATTTTAGAATGTTTAATTGGTACTTATAGTTTCTAGCTCTTGGCTGAAATAACTCACCTAGCTGTAACTTAATTGAACATATTAATATTAGTCCATGTTATTTTAAAAGATAACTCCTTGTCTAGATCTCTGATCTGTTTCTATATCCTGCCTTTCTCTTTTCAGAAAAATAAATTGCAATCATTTTCATATTTGATTACAGATTTCTAATGCAAGACTGCACACTGTGTTTGAAAATGACCAAAAAAAAAAAAACCCTAAGTCTTTGAATGGTTATTTTCCTCTAGTAATGTTCCATGTTTGCTTCTGGCAGGGAAGGGCTGAGCTGATGTGAAGCTTGGCTTCAGACTTGTAAAAATTGTTCCATTACCAGATCACTCTTGACCCTGAAAATGTTATAACTGAGGCTCCCTGGATTCTCAGTTTTGAATTCCAAACCACAAGCTACCTAAATCTTCTGTTTAATTTCTCTGCCTCTTGAGGACTGCCTTCAAATCACGAAATACCTTAGGGATTCTGTATAAACCTCTTAATCTAACAACGCCAAAGTTTCCCTATGTGTAGTGGAGCAAGCCTGGAAGAAATGAAGATACCCCAAAGAGAGAGAGAGAGAGAGAGAGAGAGAGAGAGAGAGAGACCCCTGTGTCTCTCAATATGATTATAAGACTACTGAAGCAATACACCCTAAAGAAATGAGAATTTCTTGATAGTAGAAGGAAAAGGTACCACTCAGAGGGGGTGACATGGAAACAGATTTTGCATTGTTGTACCTTGTCAGACCACCTTACAAGGTAAGACTAAAACCCCCCAAATTATGGGTTAATGTGGTTGATTATTAATATTTATTATTGATTTATCTTTTAGTTAAACAGTGGCTATTCCTAAAGCAGATATATACACAATTCACTAAACACAGACTAGGATGTATTTAGTTAACCTGGAACATAATGTGGGCAATGACTACTCCATCCTACACCTCCAGGCCACATAGCTTCCTCCTATTCAGATTTCCCACATTATACTTGCTTTTAGACATATGGTCCAGTTCATCTCTCATGTTGGTTCCAAGTCCTCTCCTCTCCCATCTCTCACCTCTGACCCTCCCACTTGCTTCTTTCTCCTCCCCTCTGGACCAATATGTCCCACCCTAGTCTCTCCATTACTCAGCATTGGTTATTTGTTTTATTGACAATACAGAGAACAAAGGTGGCATGTTTATACAAACTTGAGACAGGTGATGCTTAGAATAAGCATCACAATGCAATGTCCAGATTTAAACCAAATAGTGGGGTAGAGAAGTCAGCATTTGAGTGAACAAGGGTAAATTGTGTACATTCCACAAGAACATTATACCAACAGGTTAATGTGAAATGGACCACACCTTGAATAGGAGTGCTTAGATGTGATATCCTTGGCCCTCTACTTAAACTTTTCTGTTTATCATACTTATTATTATTGTTAATTACAATAGATTCACTTTGTATCCCAACTGTAGCTGCCTCCCTCATCTCCTTCTGGTATCTCCTTCTTTTTCCCTACCTATGTCCTTCCCCTAGTCCTCCTCCATACTATCTGACCCTAGCCAAACAGGACTCATCGGGACTGTCTGCATATTCTTTCTCGGTGGCCTAGTAAGGCCACCACACCACGGGAGATGATCAAAGAGCAGACAACCAAGTTCATGCCAGAGACAGTCCCTGTTCCCCTTACTAGATAACTCACATGGACATTAGACTGCCCATGGGCTACATCTGAGCAAGGGGTCTAGGACCTCTCCATGCATGGTCCATGGTTGACCATGGCTGCAGTCACCTCCAAATCCTTCTGTCTTCTGCTTTTTCCATAAGATTCCCTGCATTCTCACCAAAGTTTGATTATGAGTCTCAGCATCAGCTTCCATACCCTGATGGATAGAGTCTTTCAGAGACCATATGTTGTAGTCTTCTGTACTATTCCCAGACTTCTTCCACTCCCGAAGTCTATCTTTTTTTTTACCCTTCTGCATGAGGAGTAAGCATCTTCCCTATGGTCGAACTTGTTTAGCTTCTTTAGGAGTATAGATTTTAGTATGTTTATCCTATATTATATAAATAATATCCAGTTATAAGTGAATGTATGCCATGTGTGTCTTCTGCTTCTGGGATACTTTACTTGGGGTGATCTTTTTAATACCATTCATTTGCCTGCAAATTTCATGATTTCCTTCCTTTTTTAAAATTGCTGAGTAACATTCCATTGAGTAAATGTGTCACAATTTCTGTATTCATTCCTCAGTTGAGGGACATCTAGGATTTTTTTCAGATTCTGGATATTACACATAAAGCTACTATGAACATAGTTGAGGAAATGTACTTGATGAATGGTGGAGCATCTTTAGGGTATATGCCCAGGAGAAGTATACTTGGATCGTGAGGTAGCACTATTCCTAATTTTCTGAGAAAGCACCAGATTGATTTCCAAAGCAGTTGTACAAAGTTACATTCCCACCAGCAATGGAGGAGGGTTCCCCATATATCCACAATGTCTCCAGTATGTTTTGTTGCTTGAGTTTTTGATCTTAGCTATTCTGATGGGTGAAAGGTGAAATAATCAGGGTAGTTTTGATTAGCACTTTCCTTATTACTAAGGATATTGAGAATTTCTTTAAGTGCCATTTGACATAACTCTATTGAGAATTTTCTGTTTAGCTCTTTATCCTTTTTAAAGTAATTTATTAATTATTTATTACAATTTATTGGTTTTGTATCCTGATTGTGGCCCCCCTCCCTCATCTTCTCCCAATCCTTCCCTCCCTCCCTCTTCTCCTCCTATGTCCACTAGTACACTGATAGGGGAGGTGCTCCTCCCCTTCTATCTGATCCTAGCCTATCAGATATCAACAGCCTATCAGATCTCTGCAAACCCCAGGGGGAGGTGATCAGAGAACCTGAAACAGAGTTCATGCCAGAGACAGCCCTTGCTCCCCTTACTAGGGAACCCACTTGGAAACTGAATCAATGTACTACATCTGAGCAGGGATTTTCAGTCCAACCCACACATGCTCCTTTGTTGGGGTAAAAGTCTCTATAGGACCCCATGGCCTAGTTTTTATGGCTCTGTTTATCTCATTTTTATATTAATTTATTTTTATTGATTAAAGTTTGTTTACCTAGTATCCCAGCTATAGCCCCCTTCCTCATGCCCTCCCAATCCCAGCATCTCTCCCTGATCTCCAATGACCATCCCCAAGTCCACTGATAGAGGAAGTCCACCTCCCTCTCCCTTTGACCCTAGCATATCATGTCTCATCAGGACTGGCTGCATTGTCTTTCTCTGTGGACTGGTAAGGCTGCTCCCCCGTCAAGTGTAGGTGATCAAAGAACCAGCCACTGAGTTCATGTCAGAAAGAGTCCTTGTTCAATTGAAGACTTAGATTTCACGGACTACATCAGAGCAGGGGTTGTAGGTTATCTCCATGAATGGTCCTGGTTGGGATTATCATTCTCAGAAAAGACCACTGGGCCCAGAATTTTTGGTTCTGTTGTTCTCCTTGTAGATTCACAGACCCCTCTATGTCTTTCTATCCCCCCCCCCCTTCTTCAATAACATTCCCTGAATTCTGCCCAAAGTTTGGCTATGAGTCTCAGCATCTGCTTTGATACCATGCTGGGTAGAATCTTTCAGAGACCCTCTGTGATAGGCTCCTTTCCTGTTGCCTGTTTTCCCCTCTTCCGATGACCATCCTGTTTGCCCTTAGGAGTGAAGATTGAGCATCCTATCCAGGGTACTCCATCTTGCTTAGCTTCCTTAGATGTACAGATTTTAATATGTTTACCCTGTATTATATGCATAATGCCACTTATAAGTGAGTATATACCATGTGTGTCTTTCTTTTTTTATACATTTACTTATTTTTGTATCAATCACAGGTTAGGTTTTTTTGCATCCCATGCATAGCCCCCTCCCTCATTCCCTCCCACCCTCCCCCACCCTCCCTCAACTCCTCCCCGCCCGCTCCAAGTCCACCAATGGCAGAGGATCTCCTCCCCTTCCATCTGACCCCAGATAATCTTATCTCCTCAGGGCTGGCTGCAATGCCCTCCCCTGGGATCTAGCCAGGCTGTTACTCCCTGGCATGTATGGGGGAGGGTCAAAGAGTCAGCCATCAAGTTCAAGACTGAAACAGTCCCTGTTTCCCTTACTAGGGTCTTCAGTTTGACGCTGAGCTATCATGGGCCACATCTGAGCAGGGGTTCTAGGCCATATCCATATATGGTCCTTGGTTGGAGAAACAGTTTCATATAAGACCCCTGTGCCCTGCTCAATTTGATCTTTGTGGAACTCTTGTTCTCCCCAAGTCTTACTAACTTCCCCTATTTTTATTATTACTTCTCGCCCTCCACCAAGGGCTTAATTGTGAGTCTTAATATCTGCTTTGATACATTGCTATACTGATTCTTTCATAGGTCCTCTTTGGTATACTCCTGTCCTGTTGCTTGTTTTC
>JAQQSO010007673.1:0-10466 GCA_028658305.1 Pachyuromys duprasi | reverse complement strand
CTGGGGTTGGATGGAAGGGGAGGAGGTCCTCCCCTGTTGGTGGACTTGGAGGGGGCGCGGAGGAGGGAGATGAGGGATGAAATGAGGGAGGGGGCTATGCCTGGGATGCAAAATACCTAACCTGTGATTGATATAAAAATAAATAAATTAAAAAAAAAGATCTTCTGAAGGTATCTCCATCCTTGATCTCACGGAGCACTGTACAACAACAGTAATAAAAACGTCATGGTACTGGCATAGAAACAGACTGGTGGATAAATGGAATCAAATTAAAGACACAGAAATAAAGCCACATACCTATGGAAACTTATTTTTTTTACAAAGAAGTTAAAACCATACAATGGAAAAAAAGATAGCATCTTCAACAAATGGTGCTGGACTAACTGGATGTCTTCATGTTGAAAAAGGACAATAGTTTTACAGAACTATAGTCAAGTATGTTTTGTTATCTTATAAAAATCAATTATATGATGATACAATTGATACTATGTGTTTTTTTGATTCTTCATTCAAGTCTGACGTGGCTAGATAAAATAAATTTATTATTTCTTTTTTACTTTCAATATTTTATTATTAATTTATTTATGTTTTCACAATTTATTCATTATATATCCTGATAAAAACCCCTCCCTCAACTCCTACTGGTTCCATTCTTCCTCCTTCTTCCCACTTATCCCCTTCCCTTAGTCCACTGAAAAGTGTAGTTCTCCTCTGCCATCTCCCCACAACTTATCAAGTCTCATCAGGACTGCCTGTATCCTCATTCTCTGTGGCTGGCAAGTCCGCATCACCAGGGGCAAGTGATCAAAGACCAGGCAACCTAGCTCATTACACAGGCAGCTCCTGCTCAACTCTCTCTGAGATTCATATGGAGACTGAGCTGCCAAGGAAGTCTAGATCCTCTCTAGGCATGGTCCTTGGTTGTGCATCAGTCTCTGTAGGAAGCCCTGAGCTCAGATCATTTAGCTTTGTTGGTCTCCCTGTGGGGCTCCTTTCCCCTCCGTGCCTGTCTATCCCTACCCCTCCTCTTCATCCATAAGACTCCCTGTGCTCTGCCCAAAGTTGGGCCATGAGTCTCAGCATCTACTCTGATCCCCTGTTGGGTGAATTCTTTCAGAGGACTCTCTGTAGTAGGCTTCCATCCTGTTTCCTCCCTTCCACCTCTTCTGGTTTCTATCCTGTTTACCATTCTGAATGAGATTTAAACATCCTCCCAAGAATCCTCCTTAGTGTTTAACTTCTTTAGGTCTTTAGATGGCTATTCTCTGTTACACAGCTAGTATCTGCTTAAAAGTGAGTGTATACCATGCCTGTCTTTCTGTTTCTGGGTTACCTTACTCAAACAACAGTAACAAAAGCTGCACTGTACTGGCATATGAACAGATTAATGTATCAATGGAATCGAACTGAAGACCCAGAAATAAATCCACATGCCTACAGCACCTGATATTTGACAAAGACGCCAAAACCATACAATGGAAAAAAATAGCATCTTCAACAAATAACTGGATGTCTACATGTAGAAAAATGCCTTGCACAAAATTAAAGTCCAAGTGGATGAAAGATATCAATATAAAACGAGACACACTAAATCTGTTGGAAGAAAAATTGGGCAAGAGCTTTGAGCTTATTGGCACAGGAGACAATTTCCTGGACAGAACACCAACAGCTCAGGTTCTAAGATCTACAATCAGTTAATGGAACCTTGTGAAACTGAAAAGCTTCTGTAAAGCAAAGGGCACTATCATCAGAACAAAACAACAGCCTACATACTTTGAAAACATCTTTTATCAACACTATATGTGAAAGAGGGCTAATATCCAAAATATAAAAAGAACTCAAGGAAGTTAAACACCAACAAACCAAGTAATGCAGTTTAAAAATGTATTACAGAGCTAACAATATTTCTCAATAGAGGAATATCAAATGGCAGAGAAACACTTAAAAAATGCTCAATATACTTAGTCGTCAGAAAAATGCAAATCAAAACAACTTTGACATTTCACCTCACACCCTTCAGAATGGCTATGATCAAAAATGCAAGTAACAACACATGCTGAAGAGCATGTGGAGAAAAGGGGAACCCTCCTCCATTGCTGGTGGGAGTGCCAACTTGTACAACCACTTTGGAAATCTTTCTGGCTCTTTCTCAAAAATTTAGGAATAGTACTACCTCAAGATGAAGCTATTCCACTCTTGGCATATACCCAAAGCATTCCTCACTATTCATTAAGGACATTTGCTTAGCTATGTTCATAGCAGCTTCTTTGTAATAGCCAGAATTTGGAAACGTCCTAGATGCTCCTCAATGGAGAATGAATACAGAAATTGTGGTATATCTACACAATGTAATACTACTCAGCTATGAAAAACAAGGAAATCATGAAATTTGCAGGCAAACATATGGAACTAGAAAAGATCCTGAGTGAATTAATTTTATTATTTATTAATGTTCAATATTAGATCGTATAGGAATATAAAGTAATTCTATTTGATAGATGAAGTTGTTCTTATTAAAATATATACACAATTCTCCTTTATTTACATATAACTAGGTAAATGAGTCTAAAATTATTATACAAAAGAGACGATTTAGGTGATTAGTATATATATATTCTTGTCAGAGTTGTCTGGAAATATTTTAAAAGTTATTTTTTTTCCTGTGTATGTGTGTGTGTGTATGTGTGTATTTGAACACTGGAAGAGTAAATGATTCTATCTCTCTGACATAAGTGTCTGAGGTCTCTTTTCTTGGGTAGAAAGAATTCTGATGTCTAAATATAGTAAACATAATTCATTATGTTTATCAGGGAAAAATTTGTTAACTGTTTTCTGAATCTGGTAGGCCAATTAAGATACCTGATTTACTCATACATGTTTCTGTATTCCTGTGCTTCCCTAAGTCTAGCATTTTATCCATACACCTACCAATCTATCTCCTCATTTACCTACCCACTCATTGAACCAGCCACTAGGAATGATAGTTTTTAATGAAAATACCTATTGACTCCCAAAATTAAAATTTTGGCATATCTCAAAGCAAAATTAGTAATAAACCTTGAGGTAAATTTTAAGACTATGTTTAACCTTCTGTTCTACTATGTACTCAGCCTGTAAAAGTTTAGCCTATCTTTAAGAAAACAATGTAACAGCCAACCTTTCTTGTCTTAGATTTGTCATGTAATCACCTTTTGTAACCTATAAAAATATATAGGTTTAATATTTTGTTATGTACTTGTCCATTGATCTGACCTAGAGTAATGTATGTGTGTATATGCTGTGTTGTCAATCAGTTGTTGAAAGCAGCCAGCAGGTTGGAAGCAACATTATACAAAAATATCTGTCACAAATATCAAAAAGATCCTGTAGATACAGCTTGATAACATATGTGAGCAGAACTGTTTACTAATATGGGTCAGTAAAATAACTTCTTCCCATGTAAAACTCTGTTAAAGATTTCTATAAGAATCCTTTATTCCTTTCCCATGCTATGTTTTCTGTGCTGTTCAATAAATACAGATCTAAACTCTTCGTTAGGGAAAGACAAAATCAGCAGGGAGAGAAGTAGAGAGTTCAAGTTTGCGTTCACTCCTGGCCAAATTAATCTAAGAAGAAATATGTCTGTTTTTATTTCTTAATGCATTACCTATTTATTTTTGTTTCCTAAGAGAAGGAACATTTGATGAGTTAGTGAAGTACCCATCCACTAACCCATCCACCCATATGTTTATCTTATCCTTCTCTCCATCGCTCTATTCATCATCCGTCTATCCATCCATCCACATTTTCATTCATTCAACAAGCATTAATGTCGTACCTTTTTAACACCATTATGAAGTGTTGTAGTTAGAGAAACTAATAGGAAAAAATGTCATAGACTGAGTAGAAATCACTGTGATGGGGTAATTACCAGTGTTTTTTAGACAGTATCATGTGAGTAGAAGGCACAGATTAATTCTTCCTCAAGTTTTGGGCAATTTTCACAACAGAAACATTATTTGTGCTTCGTCAGTGTTGGAGAATGAAAAACAATTAACAAAGCAGAAAAAGAAGGGTAAGAAACCTAAGTATAACAGAAAGTTATTAAAAGGCCCAAAGAGTAAGAACATAGGGCATAATGGTGAATATAATGGTATTTATAGTATGGCTAATAGATTCTAGGACAGGGAATCATAAGAGGTGGGGATGTAAAAGGTTGATAAAATTTCCACAGATGTGTACATTATGCTAAAGTGTTAAAAGTACTAAAATTATCTTAGATACACAGAAGATGGGTTCACAAAAGTGATTTCTTACTATAGAACAATGTAGTATGGCATATATGTATCTAAATGATAATATAAGGGACAGATTTTATCTAGGTGGCTGAATTCTACTAACATGTGGAAAGATTTTTAAGCCATTAAGTTAAAGAAGCTAAAGCAAGAAGGAGGACCCTGGGTAAGATGATCAATCATGACTCAGAAGGAAAAACGGGTTGGGCATTGGAAGAGGGAGAAAACAGTGAACAGGAGAGGTGCCTACTATAGAGAGCCTCTGGATGACTCTACCCAGCAGTGTATCAAATAAAATGCTGAGACTCACAATCAAACTTTGGGCAGACTGCAGGGAATCCTATGAAAGAAGGGGTTAAGTAGCAAGACCTGGAGAGGACAGGAGCTCTACAAGGAGACCAACAAAACCAAAATATCTGGGCACAGGGTTCTTTTCTGAGATTGATACTCCAACCTGGGACTATTCATGGATATAATCTAGAGTTGCTACTCAGATGTAGCCCATGGGCAGCTCAGTATCCAAGTAGGTTCCCTAATAAGAGGAACAGGGACTGTCTCTAATATGAACTCAGTGACAGTCTCTTTGACCACCACCACCCCTGAGGGGGGAGCAGCTTTGCAAGGCCACAGAGGAAGACAATGCAGCCAGTCCTGATGAGTCCTGATAAGCTAGGTTCAGCTGGAAGGGGAGGAGGACCTCCTCTATCAGTGGACTTGGAGAGGGACATGGGAGGAGATGAGGGAAAGAGGCTGGGATTGGTAGGGGAGGGGGCTACAGCTGGGATACAAAGTGAATAAACTGTAATTAATATAGAAAAATAGAAATTTCAGTATCCAAGTGGGCTCCCTAGTAAGGGGAACAGGGACCGTCTCTGACATGAACTCAGTGTCTGGCTCTATGACCCCCCAGCCCCTGAAGGATGGGCAGCCTTGCTAGGCCACAGAAAAGGAACACTGCAGCCAGTCCTGATGAGACCTGATAAGCTAGGGTCAGATGGAAGGGGAGGAGGACCTACCCTATCAGTGGACTTAAAGAGGGGCAGGGAAGAGATGAGCAATGGAGGGTGGGATAAGGAGGGAATGAGGGAGAGAGCTACAGCTGGAATACAACGTAAATAAACTGTAATTATTATAAGAAATTAAAATTTAATTAAAAAAGGATACGAATAAATAAGTCTTTAAATATAAAAAATAATTTAAAAAGTTTATCCCTCACAAATAGTTAATTTCTCAAAATCTGAAATGAATTTAAATTACTTACTGTTGATACATGTTGAATGAGTGGAATATAGTCTGGTTCATGTGTCACTGAAGAACTCATTGCTTCAGGTTCACTTGTAATTGGCTAAAAGCAAAAGTAAAATAGTTTTAAACAGTGGACTAATTTGATAAAGAAAGGAAACCACACAGTTTATTGACAGCCCAGACAGCTCAATTGGCATTTTTCATATTTCCATGAAAAAGTCACATCAAAAACACGTGTACACTAGTATACATGGTACAGTGCATGAAAAAAAGAGAGCTTCCTGTAAGACATTTTTCCGAATGTTTTCGGAATGTATTAACTCTTTAAATACTTAAAACAACTCTGTGAGGCAGGTACAGTTATACATATGAAAAAAACCAAGAGATGGAGAAGTAAATTAATCTGACCAGTAATATAAGTTATGGAATTCAGATTTTAACTCAAGAAGCCTAAAAATGGAATAGACACTTTTAATCAATAAACGAGTTTAATAAATTTAGAAATCTAAATTTATTCTTTTCCTCTTCTTAATTATATATATTTACAATTTATTCACTTTATATCTAATCCTGTTATACCCCCCCAAACATACATACAAGTTTCAAAATATGGACTTACAAGTCATATTTAAGGATATATATGTATATACCTATATACCTATACGTATATGCATAAAATGATTATCAGTGGAAATGAAAAAGGGCAGGAATTTGAAGGAAAGCTAAAAAGTTTATAAGGAAAGGTTGAGAGGGTTTGAAGGGAAAAATACGAAGGGAGAATATTGTCATTGTATTATAATATCAAAAATCCTGGGCACAGGGGTTCTTGAAGAGACTGATACTTCAACCAAGAACCATGCATGGAGAGGACATAGATTTCCTGCTCACTTTCCAAGTGGGTTCCCTAGTAAGGAGGGCAGGGGTTGTTTTTGACATGAACTCAGTGGCAGGTTCTTTGATCACCTCCCCCTTGGGGGGTGCAGCCTTACCAGGCCAGAGAGAAAGATGATGCAGCAAGCCTTGATGAGGCTTGATAGGTTAGGGTCAGATAGAAGGGTAGGAGGTCCTCCCCTTTCAGTGGACTAGGGAAGGGGTATGGAGGAGAAGAGAGAGGGTGGGTGGAACTGGGAGGAGATGAATGAGGTTACAGCCAGGATAAAAAGTGAATAATTTGTAATAAATAAGTAAATATATAAATAAACAAAGATATGAATGAACAAAAATTTAAAAATACAAATTAATTTAAAATAATCTTTTATATAAAAGAAATACATTTTTAATTGGAAAAGTATAAAACTTAATTTAAATGCCATGGCTTTTGTTCCAAATGTCAATTCTGCTTGTATTCATTGAGCTGGATAGGCTTTGGGTCTGGTCGATATTGATATGATGTTTTATTTACTTGCAAGATTTTGTAAAACTAGTTAACTTATTTTTCATTAATTATTATCACTATTACTCTTATTATTATTTACAATTTATTCACTTTGTATCCCAGTTGTAATCCTCTTCCTTCTCTCCTCCGTGTTCTCCTCCTGGTGGTCCCATCCTCCCTCCCTCCTTCTTCACATCCTTCTCCCCTAGTCCACTGATAGGGGAAGTTTCGCTTCCCTACTGTCTGACCCTAAACTATCAGGCCCCATCAGGAGTACCTGGATCCTCTTCCTCTGTGGGCTGGCTAGGTTGCCCCGCCAGGAAGAAGTGATCAAGGAGCAGGTAACTCCTCCTGTCTCTGTGCTCCTTACTAGGCAACCCACATGGAGACTCATCTGCCTATGGGTTTCATCTGAGCAGGTATTCTAGATCCTCTTTATGCATGGTCTTTGGTTGATGCATCAGTCTCTGCAGACCCACCTGGGCCCCAGTTTTTAATGGCTTTCTTAGTTTAACTGTGGGGCTCCTGTCCCCTCCATTTCCTTCTATTCCCCCTTCTTCCATAAGATTCCCTGTGCTCTGTCCACAGTTTGCCTGTGAGTCTCTGCATTTGCTTAGATCCCTTGAAGGGTGGAGTCTTTTAGAGGACATCTGTGGTAGGCTCCTGTTCTGCTCCCTCTTGTCTACAGCTTTTGCTGTGTATCCTGTTTGCCCTTCTGAATGAAATTAAGCATCTTCCCTGGGATCCTCCTTGTTGTTTACCCTTTTTAGGTCTGTGGATTTAGTATGTTTATCTTATATTATATGGCTAATATGCACTTATAAGTGAGTATATACCATGTGTCTTTCTGGGATACCTCACTCTGGATGATCTTTTCCAAAAATGGCCATTTTATGAAAAGCATTCTACAGATTCATTGCAATTCCTATCAAAATACCAACACACTTATTTATAGACCTAGAAGACTAAATTTAAAAGCATGATGTGAAATGATCTGAGAATTTTCCTATAAAATATAACAAATATCAGGGCCTATTTTAATGCTTTATTAATATTATAACTAATTTATTATGACCTGGTATTGCAGTAAGATTAACATCTCAATGAGTATATTATACAAAATACATTGTCTTCTGTTGAACTTCTGGAAAAATTGCTAAGTAGTATACTTAAAGAAGTAGATGAATCACTATATATAGAAATAAAACAAAATGTATCATCAAGATTTAATCATGAAGAAATGAAAAAACAAATGAGTAATATAGTAAATCATTAGCTAAAAATTTCATCAAAGAAAAGCTCAAAAACAGATGGCCTGATGGATGATTTCTATGAAACATATTGGGAAACATATCACAAATTTTACTTAAATTACTTTGTGAAACTGACCAAAGAATTTTTTTCAAATTCATTATACAAGACTAGTCTTTTTCTGAGACAAAAGTGCAGGTGACATAAAAGAAAGCTATGAACCAGCACCCTTAACTAATGTAAGAATTTTCAATAACACATTATCAAACCAAATCCAAAATCATACAAAAAGTTATTCACTGTGATCACATTGAATTCTTCCTAATCCCAAAATGAGGCTCAGCATGAATGAATCAATAAGAATGATAAATATACATACAAAATGAAAAATGAAGCAACACAATCATCTCTGTATGTACAAAATCAGAATTTAGTAAAATTCAAAACAAGAATACTGAAAATTTCTGTACAGAAGGAGAATATTTCAATATAATAAAATCATTAAAAATAAGAAACATAAAATTACACTGAGTGGAGTAAAGCTAAAAGCTTTCTGTTTTAAATCTGGTTCAAGCCAAGGATCTATATCTTAAGTTCATCCATTAATTCAACATACTTACTGGAAGTCCTAGTTTGAATAGTTAATAACAAACCAACCAATCAAACAAACAAATAAGATATTAACATAAGATTTTTCCTCAGTCAAATTTTCTCTATACATATATTTGTATATAAACATTCCTAAGGAAAATGTATTAGAACTAATACATGTGTTCAGGTGTGCTTATTCCCAGTGTTAGAGATTGACCATAGTGCCTCACACATGTTGGGCAATGAGTCTATCACTGATCTACATTCCCAATCATTAAGTTTAATAAATTAATTCAGTCAAGTTGCAACCTATATAACCAGTATAGTAACATCACCATATGCTACTTATAATAACTACCAAAATTTAAAATATTTAGGAATAGATTTAATCAAAACACTGAAAAATCAGCAAGATTGAAATTATGGTATGTTAATGAAAGAAATTGTACAAGATATAAAAAAATGTCAGGATATATTATAGTCATAGGTTGGGAGACACACTAATATTAAAATTCCATGCTACTCAAAGCAATCTATAGATTTTTGCAACCCCCTTTGAAATGCAAGCGATATTTTAACATGATAAATAAAATACTAAAATATTATTGCAACTACTATAACACTAAACTGCTAGCATAATCTTGATCAAAAAAAGAAAACAGGAGACATTACTACCTGCTGCTATGGTAACCAAACATAATTGTATTGACATAAAAATAACCACATAAATCAATGGAAGAGATTAGTAACCTAGATGTGAGTCTATATATTTATAACCAGTTGAATTTTGACAATGCCAAAAAACTACACTATAAAAGCACTAGATTTTTAATCACTGATTGTAGGCAAGCTGGATGTCTACATTTGGTTTTTTATAACCCAACTCTTCCTACCTACTAGTTACAAAAACAAACAAACAAACAAACAAACAAACAAACAAAAACACGTAAATCAAAAATAACTCAATGTCTTATACGTAAGGCCAGAAATCCATGAAACAATGGGAAGAAAATGTGAGAAACATTTCATGCAATTGACAGGGCAAAGTTTTTTTGAACATACCTCAAAAGCATAGGAAATAGAGGTTATTAAAAGACAAATGGTATTCTATCAAATATCAATCTCCACAAAATAATTTACAGAGTGAAGAAATAACTTACAGAACTAGAAAAATATTTGAAATTACTCATCCAACAAATGGAGACATTAAAAAATAAGGAAATCAAAATCTCAGTAGCATACTAATACCCCAATTGAAAATTAGAACTTGCTCCCAAATTCATTTTCTAAAAACGTGAGAATGGTCTCCATGTATGAGAAAGTACTATATATTATTAATAATCAGAGAAATGAAAGTCTAAACCAGAAAGAGATATAAATTCACTCCAAAGAGGTTACTATCAATAAGATAAATGATAACATAAGGATATGGAAAAAATGCAACCTTTGAACACAGTGAATGAGAATGTAAATTAGTATAGTTCTTACAAAAAAGCACATAGTTTCCAAAAAAAATACACAAAAGAAAACAGAAAATACAACTTTTTAAAGATCCATTAGTCCTATTCAACACTGTATATCCAAGGGGAAAGAAACCAGGATGGCAAAGAGATGCCTTGTCCCCACATTTATTGTAGTATTATTCACAAAAGCTAAGATTTGAAAATAATTTACATGACCAGGAATAAGTGAAGTAAATGCAATATGTACACATATAACACACACACACA
>JAQQSO010007672.1:0-10466 GCA_028658305.1 Pachyuromys duprasi | reverse complement strand
CTCTGTTACTCCTCTACCCTCTTATTCCTCTCACCCTCTTACCCTCTCTATGGGGTCCCACCCCTCCTCCACTTTCCTCCTCTCCCTTCCCCCATCATGGCCCACGCCTGTTCCCCCTTCTCCCCTAATAAACCCCTTTCATAGTAAACCTGTTGTAAGCCTCATCTTATTTTTTATTTCTAATATACTTTCAAACCGCAAATGGTGACTAGGAATTGCAGCTGAAGTATGAGTGCTCCCGACCTCAGAAAGCTAAGGATAAACTATGAGCAGACTCGAACCTTCAATGGCAAACAGCCCAGGGCTATAGTGTTGCATGTGTACCCTGCTTTCAATGGTGAACTGCAGCTGGGACTGAAGTATTTGTGTGTTTCCTAATCTCAGATAGCAAAGCACAGCTGGACAAAACAACAACAACAAAACCCTTTGAAAATTCACTAATTGGGCTGGAGAGATGGCCCAGAGGTTAAGAACACTGACTGTTCTTCCAATGGTCCTGAGATCAATTCCGAGCAACACATGGTGGCTCACAACCACCTATAGTGAGATCTGGTGCTCTCTTCTGGTGTGCCCTCATAGATGCAGGCAGAATGCTATATAAATAATAAATAAATCTTTGGGGAAAAGTCACTAATTAATCCCTTCTGCTAAAGGGTAATTATGGAGAAAAATAATATTTTATTAGTTAGGCTGAGACCCTGTCCCTTCCTAACTATGGCTGCTATTCATCGTTCACACGAGCGGTTTAAGCCAGTAAGGAAATATGCCCTATAAAAGGGCAGTGGAGTCAGATTCTCCTGGCCGACACGGTGAGTTCTCTGACCATGTATGTGACTCCAGTCACAGAAAACATTATTCTCAGGCAGAGGTTACTAGAATGTTCTTAGAAGAGAAATCCCTAAGGTAAGTGAGGAAGTGTCTGCCAAACCACATTGCTTAGATGGTTAGAAAGAAGAAATATTGGGAGATGTTGTCTCAAAGACTATAAAACCTTAGTCACAGGGCAATTTCTTAGGAGCTGTTCAGGCCAGAGATAGGGCCAAAATGAATTCTCACCAGCAGGAGTTGTTGCTGCCCTGGAGGGCAGAGTACATCTTAGGTAGCTGTGTGAGAAGGAGAGAGAGCGAGAGACAAGGAGACAGAGAGAGACACAGGGAGAGAGGGAGAGGAGAGGAGAGAGAGAATGAGTCTCCTTCACCCCCTTGGAATTTTTTGAGATAGGGGCTTCTCTGTTTAGCCCTGGCTGTCCTAGAGCTCGCTTTGTAGGCCAGGCTGGCCTTGAATTCACAGATCAGACTTCCTCTGCTGGGATTAAATGCTTTCTCTACCACAGCAGGCCTACCCCTGTTTCCAAGGGATGTTTGTTTGCACTGTCCTTTGCCTATTTGTGTTTCCTCACATTTTGTTGACAATACACGTTACTTTGGGAGATTTTATTTTGTTATATTTTTAATTTTTTTACAATTTATTCACTTTATATCTAAATTGTAGCCCCCTCCCTCATCTCCTCCCAGTCCCTCCCTCTTTCCCTCTTCCTCCCATTCCCCTCTCCTAGTCCACTGAAAGGGGGATCTGACCCTAGTCTATCAAGTCTCATCAGGACCACCTGGATTCTCTTCCTCTGTGGGTTGGCAGGGTTGCCCCACCAGGGAGAAGTGATCAAAGGGCAGGCAACTGAGTTCATGTCAGAGATAACCCTTGCTTCTCTTACTAGGGAACCCACATGGAGACTGAGCTGCCTATGGGCTATATCTGAGCAGGGGGTCTAAGTCCTCTCTATGCATGGTCATCAGTCTCTGCAGGCCCCTAGGATCAGAGTTTTTGGCTTTGTTGTTCTCCTTGTGGGGCACCTGTCCCCTCAGGGCCCTTCTATCTTCCTCCCCCATTCTTCCATAAGACTCCCTGCACTCTGCCCAAAGTTTGGCTGTGAGACTAAGCATCTACTTTGATTCCCTGCTGTGTGGAGTCTTTCAGAGGATATATATGGTAGGTTCCAGTCCTGTTCCCTCTCTTCATTTGCTTGCAGTATCTATCATGTTTGCCTTCTGAATGAGGGTCCTCCTTGTTGTTTATCTTTTTTTAGATCTATAGATTTTAGACTGTTTATTTTATATTACATGGCTAATATCCACTTATAAGTGAATATATACCATGAGTGTCTTTCTGGGTCTGGATTACCTCACTCAGGATGATCTTTTCTAGTTCCACCCATTTGCCTGCACATTTCATGATTTCCTTCTTTTAATTGCTGAGTAGTATTCCATTGTGTAAATATTCCACAATTTCTGTATCCATTCTTCAGTTGAGGGACATCTAGTAGGTTTTTTCCAGTTTCTGGCTATTATGAATAAAGCTGCTATGAACATAGTTGAGCAAATGTCCTTACTGTATGGTTTAGCATCTTTTGGATATATGCCCAGGAGTGGTGTAGCTAGCTGAGTCTTGAGGTAGCACTATTCCCAATTTTCTGAGAAAGCTCCAGATTGATTTCCAAAGTGGTTGTACAAGTTTACATTCCCACCAGCAATGGAGGAGTGTTCCCCTTTCTCCACATCCTCTCCAACATGTGTTGTCACTTGAATTTTTGATCTTAGCCATTCTGATAAGTATAAAATGGAATCTCAGAGTCATTTTGATTTGGATTTCCCTGATGATTAAGGATGTTGAGCATTTGTTTAAGTGTTTCTCCACCAATATTCTTTCTCCATCAATAGTCTTCTGTTGAGAATTCTCTGTTTAGCTCTGTACCCCATTTTAAAAATTGGATTATTTGTTTTGTTGATGTTTAACTTCTTGAGTTCCTTATATATTCTGGATAGTATCAGATGTAGGGTTGGTAAAGATCTTTTCCCCATCTGTAGGCTGTCATTTTGTTCTGTTGACAGTGCCTTTTGCTTTACAGAAGCTTTTCATTTTCATGAGGTCCCATTTATTAATTGCTGATCTTAGTTAGAGCTTGAGCAGTTGGTGTTCTGTTCAGGAAATTGTCTCCTGTACCAATGAGATGAAGGCTCTTCCCCACTTTTTCTTCTAACAGATTTAGTGTGTCTGGTTTTATGTTGAGGTGTTTGAACCGCTTGGACTTGCAAATGAAGGCGCAACATACCCAAACGTATGGAACACAGTAAAGGCAGTGCTGAGAGGAAAGTTCATGGCACTAAGTGCCTCTAAAGAAAGTTTAGGGTGACCTGTTAGAGTTTTGACTGATGATTAATGATGCCTTTTTCTGAATGATAATAACACTGGATAGCATTGCATGCATTTTGACATCAGATTCTTTGTCTACTTCATCTCATGTATCCTTGAAAGAATCACCATGAGGTGAATGTTAACATTACCCTATGGTGTAGTTACAGACACTTAATTATAGAAGCAGTACACACAGTCTATGCAACTTCAAACTGCTGAGACTTCATGGATCCAGAATTCCAATTTTTTCTCAGTGACTCCATAATCCTACCTATGAATAGTGTATAAAATGCTACCAAGTTGAAACCCAGGCTTGCAAGAAACTGAATTTTTAATAACATGGGGTAAACCCTGGATAGTAAAGCCTGACAATATAGGCTGTGAGATATTAACCTAAGTGTTTGGCTGGTTCACAAATCTGAGATCATAGTTCTCTGAAAGCCATGACGTCATCACTACTTTGTATTGATGAGTGGCCATATTTCTGTGAAGTATCAGGAATGGATCATGTTCTTTATACTGTCAGTTTTTATTCCACTTCAATAATTTGGAAAGAAGACAAGGAATACTTGTCAGAGGTGAATCTGTTGAGCCATTTCTGTGAAGACTGTGTATACTGTGTACATTCAGAACACCAGTTTCAAGAAGAAAAAAATCTCTTAGCTGGTGTATTTGGAACAGCAGAAGGGACAGAAGACCAACGTATGTTGAGCTTGAGAATGAGCAAGCTTGAAGACTGGCAGAATGAGCAGCCAGGCCAGGGCTGGACTCCCATGGCGACTGAGAACCTTCTGGGATACAGTGTATCCAAAGAGAAGGACAGGGACTCAGCATGGCAGACCTGTAGGAGAAAAGTGGGATACTTGTTGCTCATTAGATGATTTTTAAAAATCTTACTGCTTTGAATCCAAAAGGTGAAGGCTATAGTGACAGGGCAGGCCAAGAGGAGTCACTTTAGTATGCTGAGAACAGATGGTGTCAAATTGTGGATGTTAACTCTTTGACAAAGAGTTCATAAGTTTGAGGTTAGGTGTAGAGAGGATAGAAAGTTCCCTGGAAGCCATGGTTTATATTCCACAGTTGGCAGTTAGCACAACACAGCAAGCCGAGCCAGTGAGGAAGAAAAAGCTGAAAATAAAGGGAGAGCTCCAAAGATTAGGTCAAGCAGCACAGACATACTTCCTAGAACAATTTGGGAAGAATCAGGGCAGAAATATAGCCACCAGTCCTTATGGATGTATGGATATATGGCAGCTTTTTCTGCAGGTCACATGGGCAAGGCCTTCTACCAAGGGATGGAATTGTAGAGCCATTGTCATCAGAGTAGTCTCAGAGTTTATGAATCATTAGAAACCTTAGAGGTAACTGGATTGTGCCAAGCCAGTCAGAGCTTTTGAAAGCTCGCAGCTTCCTGATGGAAAGCTAAGGCTTCATAGATAATCACCACACAAGTCAACACACCACAATAAGGGGCACCATTACACTGTTCAGCCATCTTTGCTAGAGAGCTTCTGAAAGACCAGGATCTAGGACTCTGCCTGGTGTGGAACAGTTGCACTGGAGACTGCCTTGGAAGACCCTCAGCAGCAGGTGCTAGTTCTTCTTTCCAGGACATCAAAAGAGCAAATGAGCATGAAATGTGGCCAAGCTGCTAATCACACACAAAGAACTGTAACTGCTACAGTTGTGCCCCAAACACGCTTTGGCACCTGTTTTTGTCATCTGATTTTTTTGTTAATTTTTTTTTTTACCACATTTTACCCCTTTTAACTTAATTTGATTTTGGGCCCCTGTCCTCCCAGATGTTGAGAGAGAGGGAAGCCACACTTTTGCACGTGCACAGTCTCTCACTGCAGCTGGAGAAGTTGCAGTTTAGCAGGATCAGGGATCAGGCCGAGAGCACTGGCCTTGTTGCCTTGAGGCTCTGAGGGCCAGCAAGAGCTCTGTCTCATTCCAGCGCTGGTAACTCGAGACTGTAGATCTTATGTGTACTCTGCAAAGCTCAAAATCTCGGGACATTTATTACGTTCAAACAGAGCTTTGTACAGGACTTAAAAGGGCCATTGGATCAAAGAGTGGTCCATGACGAGCATGCAGTGCATAGTCAGCCTTCCTCCCTCCCTCCCCCTCCCCCCTTCCTTCCTTGTTCCTTCCCTCCCTCCCCCTCCCTCCGTTCCTTCTTCCTCCCTTCGTCCTTCCCTCCCTTTCTATAATTAAACCTAGGGACTTATTAGTGCCAGCAAGTTCTCATACCATGGGCCTTAGTAATATAAAAGTTGCCTTTGATCAGAATAGCCTTCATGACCCCATCGTACTCCTGAAGCTGCAATTTTGAAGGATTTTTTGGAGAGTGTGGGAAGACCCTAGAAGCTCACATCAGGTGAACATACCTAGGTATTTAGAAAGTTTACTTTGAACCCTGCAGTCCCCTACAACGCCAAGTCAATGTAGAAGGACAGGCGTAGTGTTCAGATATTCCTTGACTTAAATCGGGTTATATCCTATTAAACACATTCTAAGCTGCAGTAATTGTGAGTGGAGAATGTGTTTAATTCCCCCATCAAACATTAATGTAACCACTGTATGGATCGTTGGTCCCTGTGTCTCATGGGTGTGGCTTGCACTGCCACTCAGCCTCATCATGTGCTGTTGCATATTGCTATACAGGGAAGAGGTCCAGTGTCACATTTTCAAGCTTGTTTTCTCTTGAACTCCCCTTGCCTTTGTACAAATTGTATAGCAGAACCGTAAGTTAAGGGCCCTGTGGCTTTGGGCCACAGACAGTGAACGCAGGCCTGATTCTTATTGCTACTATTTTCCAAAAGGGAAGTTACCTGTAGAGTTATGCCAGCATAATATGAACTTGAAAGCCATCTGGACAGAGGTACAATCCATGCCCAGGACAGTATTTCTCAAGATCTGTTGCTGGTGAAAGTGTGGCAGGGCAGGCACTTCTGAGACTTGCCGGGGTGATAAGGGAAGTGGGTAACAGAGCAGTACCCTAAACACACTATAACCTTATCTCAAGGGATAAAGTGATATTTGAGCACAAAAGGAAAGGCCTTCGGCTGCTTCAGAAATGAAAATGGTCCCTGCAGAAATAAAACAAGGCCAAGAATAGGCTGAAATATGTAAGAGAATTTACTTCAGGAGAGAAAGTGTCTCAAACCAGGGGTGGGGCAGGCAAAGAAGGAGAGTTAACAATGTGAGTTGTCATAAGTAGGCTTGTTTGTATCCCACATGTATGCACAGCAATCCTGTAACTGTCTACCAAGGCACATTGTAAACAAATGTTAAGAGCACCAGAAGAAAACAGAGAATTCCTTGCTATCCCTGAAATGTGGAAGATGTTTCTAATGACTTGCGCATCCAAGGGACATGAAAGAAGGGTTAATTAAAATGCTCAACAACCCCTCTGCCTTGTAAATTATTCATAAGCAAAGCTGGTAACTTTTAACTGCCCATCAAAGCCACCAAACTACACACAATATTCTCAGATCCCCCCCACTAAATGATTTTTAACAAAACAGTTCCCATCAGAAAGGCAATGTGGGGTACCCATCCTCGCCTTTCTCTTCAGCTCAGTGAGGGCGTCTGGTCCTTCTTCATAGCATGCTTCACTGCTATGAGGAGAACGACTTCTTTAACCAGGCCACTTTTCATAAAATTTCCCCCATCTTTTAACATCAAGTCGTTTTTTTTTGTTTTTGTTTTTGTTTTTCCCCCAAAGAAAAAAGGCAATGTTTAAGAGAGCAGCCTCTGGAATTAACTGCCCATTGTCTGAGTTTTGACTCTAACTGTTTTCAATCTATGTGGCTGTGGCCTTGTTGATACAAAAATGCGTCTGTCCCAAATGGAATAAGAGATAGTTAATTCTGGAGTTGAAAATGGGTGGCGATAGCCGGGAGGTGCTCATTTAGTTTACTCAAAACACCGCGTTCCAGTGAAACAGTTTCATGAAGGTCTTATAAATCAGTACACCTTTCAGATTTGTTGGCGGGACTATCATGCAGGTTACGCCAAAGTGAGGAAGGCGCTGCTCTAGACTCAGATGATCTCATGATATCCTCCTCAGCATTGGGTTTGCTGGAAGTTAATAGTCTGCATTTCATAAATATTTGACTAATAACCGTAAGGTTGGCTGCCAGGTCAAACACAGAAGTGGACAATGAATGGCTAAGAAGGGAACTGAAAAATAGCCCAAGATAGTTTGGCTTTGACCTATGTAACAGCCCGTGTATCCATAATCAGTGAGGTTCTGAAGTAAGTTTGCCTGGTAGAGTATTAACCACAGGTGTGGCTTTGAATTTGGGAAACTTCAGTTTACAGCCTTGAGTGTATGCAAAGGATTTGACATTAATAGTGTCAGCACTATTTTGCTGTGATTATCCAGCATGTTGCCATATAGATAAAGGACTTAGAATAGCATCTGGCCCAGCGTCAGCATAATGGAAATGTCATGGTCATCACTATGTTCTAAGCAAGAGAAGTTTTGCTGGTTTCATAAACTTCTGCCTTGTTGTGGAACTCTTTCTCCAAGCATGGAATGGATGTTGTCGTCCTAAAATGAGAGCAGATGCGGTAGCCTGCAGGAAATACAAGGCTGGGTCCACCAGCACCGCTCAAGAGGCAGTGCGCATGTCCTGCCCCTCCCTGCAGACGCCTAAGTGGCTAATGATGGCCCAGAGGAGGAGACTGTGCTTGGTGTAGTCACCCTTTACTTGCTCACACTGCCGGAAGTGCACTTCCTTGTTTGGGCAAGTTAGACTTGAGTGCATTAATTTCTTTGCTCCTGTCTTGGTCTCTTATCTGTGCTTAGCAGAGTTTGTTTCCCATAGAAAATCATGCAACAGTCTTTATAACGTTAGGGAGACAACCCTGAGAGAGGTTAAAGAGGTTCTTTTCTTACTGGGCAAAGGGAGTCCCACAGTGAGGCCATCAGCTCCTTATGCTTTCTTCCTTTCCAGTGAAGAGCTACTGAGAGGTAGGTGTACCACCACAACTCATTCAGCGTGAGGCTGTGGGAGTTACATTTTTACAACCCTGCTTGGGGATTGCGCAGCCGTGAGCAGGAAGCTTGCTAAGGAAGCACTGTCGGCAGTCCCCTGTGCATGACTGTGATCTTAAAGCAGAAGGCATTAGCGAAATTGGTCAGGCTCAAGTCCTTTAAAAGGCAAGCCATGGGTTTTCTATAACATCATGAACCATTCAGCGGGAGACAAGCCCAGTAAGGTTTCGGGGTTCATGTTGCTGACTTTCTTGAGGTACAGTCACTCTGTAACTGCCTTCAGCACGTTCCTCATTTGTGCTTATCATCCTAATTCTCGGGAAGGTCAGGAAACTACATTTCCCCCCCCCCATTTATTTATTTATTTATTTATTTATTTGTTTGTTTGTTTGTTTGTTTATTTATTTATTTAATCACTTTGCAGCCTGATCCGAGCGAGCCTCTTCCCTCCTCTCCTCCCCTTTCCACCCTCATGCTCCTCCCCGAGGAAACTGCATTTCCAACCCCGAGCCCAGTGTGTGTTTTCTTGACACAGTCACATTAATAGTGCAATGCTGCTTCTTGGTACTATAAAGGAGGGAAAGTCTGAAGGTGTAAGACTTACTGTTGTGCTGTAAAATTGACATTGGTGCTGTGGCAGAAAGTCATAAGCATTGTAACTGTTCAATTCCAAGCCCCACATTATTAATTCTTAGGCTGGGAATGTTGAGAGAGTTTCTTAAGTCCTCTGAAAACTCAGTGCCCTTTGACACTTACCATCCACAGAGGCACATGTTCACAGGGAATCGTGGGCATTATGAAGGAGCCAATATGGACTCCTCCAGGGAATTCTCTTCTGGTTGAGTGTTGTCTTCTCCTGGACAGTCCAGATACCAGTTTAACCAAGGAGACTTATCCCTCCTTCCATTAAAGATGCTGTGGTGTTCAGAGACTGCAGGGTAGGAATAGCCTGAAATCAAAGATAGTTCAGCCCAGGGAAAAATCAGAAGAGTACAATGGGGTGGAACTCAAGCCACCTAGATGAAGGTGGGGAGCAGAGCCGCAAGACGTTTCTAAATGATGGTATCAGTCGGGACACTTGTTTACATTCTGCTGACATTACATACCATCTTCCCATTGCTCCTCACCAGAATTCTGCAGTACATGGGAGTCAGTTTTAGCCTGATTAAGCAATATTTTCTGAGACTTGGCACTAAAAGTACAAGAAACTAAAGAAAAAAAAAGAAGCAAACTGCATTCATCAGAGTAAAAAAATGCTGTGTCTCAAAGAATGCTACCAAGGAAAAAGGACAGCCTACAGCAGTGGTTCTCAATCTTCCTAATGCTGCAACACACTTCCCCATGTTGTGGCGACCCCAGCCATAAAATTATTCATTTGGTTGCTACTTTATAACTGTAATTTTGCTGCTGTTATGAATCATAATGTAAATGTTTTTGG
Organism: Pachyuromys duprasi; assembly: GCA_028658305.1. Taxonomy (NCBI): domain Eukaryota; kingdom Metazoa; phylum Chordata; class Mammalia; order Rodentia; family Muridae; genus Pachyuromys; species Pachyuromys duprasi. The sequence continues at coordinate 831 of JAQQSO010007672.1, read as the reverse complement.
AGATGGAGGTTTGCCAAAGGGGTCATGACCCACAGGTTAAGAACCACTAGCATGCAGGGAGAAAGTGTTTGCAAGTCATATGCTGTTAAGAAACTTGTATCCAGAATTATGAGGCACTCCGGCACCTCAATAAAGAAAGAGACAAACAACTCAGTAAAACTGTGGATAAAGAGTCTCGATTGATATTCCTCAGGATGGAGCCAGAAAAGGAGAGAACATACAGAAAGTCAGGATCATGAGAAGATGCTCAGCACTCTAGGAAAACACAAATGAAACCACCATGCAAACTGCGACACGTACAGGCAGGGTAAGAATTTAATAAGAAATCCTAACAAGAAGGCACAGAGAGAGGCTGCTGGCAGTCATATGAAATGCTGCTTTGGAAAACCATTTATTCACTCTTCAAAATATTTTGTGACTATTTATCTTAAGAACTAGCAATTTTGTCCCTAGGTCTATATACCAATGATAAGTAAAAGTTGCCTCTGCATGAAACCTTATGATCAAATATTCATACCAGCACTCTATTTTTTAATGTAATTTATTTATTTTTATATCAATCACAGGTTAAGTACTTTGCATCCCAGGCGTAGCCCCCTCCCTCTTTCCCTCCCACTCTCCCCATCCCTCCCTCTTCTCCTCCCCACCCCTTCCAAGTCCACCTACAGGGGAGGACCTCCTCCCCTTCCATCCCACCCCAGTTCATCTTGTCTCCTCAGGGCTGGCTGCAATGTCCTCCCCTGGGATCTAGCTAGGCTGTTACACCCTGGCGTGTATGGGGGAGGGTCAAAGAGCCAGCCATCGAGTTCATGACAGAAGCAGTCCCTGTTC
>JAQQSO010007671.1:0-10466 GCA_028658305.1 Pachyuromys duprasi | reverse complement strand
AGGATGCCATAAAAAGGCAAAACCTAAGAATAATAGCAATAGATGAAAAAGAAGACTCTAGGCTCCAAGGAAAACAAAATATTTTTTTAGGAAAATCATAGAAGAAAATTTTCCCAACTTAAAAAAAGAAATGTCCATAAACATACAAAAAGCCTACAGAACAGCAAATAGACTAGACCGGAAAAGAAATACCTCTCATCACATGATAGTCAAAACACCAAACCTACAAAACAATGCTCCAGATCACAGATGCATTTCATGACATTTCCAAGAGCCAAGACTTCCTGCTGCTGAGCTGTGTGATAGTGAAGACAAGGAAACATGTTACTGTGAGATACATAGAATTATCAGTGTGAACCCAGAAACAAAGCCCATGTCTCCTGAAACAGCTCACTGGGCTATTCCATCTGACCAACCCTGTGACCTATAATTCTTGTCTCTATCACCTGAGTCAACACAATCTTTCTTATAACAAATTCCCAACAGTCTCCCTGCCCCATGCTCAGGAACAGCCTTGTGTTTGGTGTGGATTCTCCTGTGACAAAACTGAACATGAGCATAATCACGTTGTTGAATTTTATGTATTTATTTATTTACTTACTTAGTATAATTTATTCACTTTGTGCCACCATTATAGCCCCCTCCCTCATCTCCTTCCAGCCCCACCCACCCTCTGTCTTTTCCCCCTATTTTCCTTCCTTAGTCCACTGATAGAGAAGGACCTTTTCCCTTCTATCTGACCCTAGCCTTGCAGGTCTCATCAGGGCAACTGCATCATCTTCCTCTGTGGCTTTGGAATGCTGTGCCACCCAGGGGGAAGAGCAGGCCATTGAATTAATGTCAGACTCAGCCCCTGCTCCCCTTACTAGGAGACCCACATCAAGACTGAGGTACCTATGGACATTCTCTGTGGAATGGGTCAAGGTCCTCTCCATGCATGGTCCTTGGTTGGTGCATCAGTCTCTGTAGGTCCCTGTGGGCCCAGATTTTTGGGTACTGTTGGTCTCCTTGTGGAGCTTCTGTCCCCTCCAGTTATTTCTATTTCCCTCTTTACCAAAAGGTTTGCTGCACTCTGCCCAAAATTTGGCTGAGTCTCAGTATAGTCTTTGATACCCTAATGGGCAGATCCTTTCAGAGGTCCTCTGTGGAAGGCTCCAGTCTTGTTCCTTATCTTCTCCTACTTCGATATCTAACCTATTTACCCATCTGAGTGAGGTTTCAGCCTCTTCCCTATGGTCCTCCTTACAATTTCGTTTCTTCAAGAATATGTGTGTGTATGTCTGTGTATACACACTAATGTGTATGTATATATATACACTAATATATATACATTAGTATGTTTATCCTATATTATAAGTGAGTATGTACCATATGTATCTTTCTGCTTCTGGGTTAGCTCACTCGGGAATATCTTTCCTAGATCCACCATCTGCCTGCAAATTTCATGATTTCCTTGTTTCTAATTGTTGAGTGACATTCCATTGTGTAAATGTATCACAATTTTTGTATCCATTGCTTCCTTGAGGGACATCTAGGTTGTTACCAGCTTCTGGGTATAGCTCTCCTGCGAACATGGTTGAGCAAATGTCCTTGTTGTATACTTGAGCATATTTTAGATAAATGCCTAGAAGTGGTATAGCTGGATTTTGAGGAAGCACTATTCCTAATTTTCTGAGAAAGTGCCAGATTGATTTGCAAAGTGGTTGTACAAGTCTTCATTCCAACCAGCAATGGAGGAAGGTTCCCCTTTCTCCACATCCTCTCCAGTATGTGTTGTCAACTGAGGTTTTTTTTTCCTCTTAGTCATTCTGACAGGTGTAAGGTGAAATCTCAGGGTTGTTTAGATTTTCATTTCCCTGATGACTAAGGACATTGAGCATTTCTTTAACTGTTTCTTTGTATTTCAATATTCTTATATTGAGAATTCTCTGTTTAACTCTGTATACCATTTTTAATTGGATTACTTGGTTTGTTGGTGTTTAATTTCTTTATATGTACTGGATATTATCCCTCTGTCACATATAGGGTTGGTGAAAATCCTTTCCCTGTCTGTAGGCTGTTATTTTGTTCTGAAGACAGTGACCTTTGCTTACAGAAGCTTTTCAGTTTCGTGAGGTCCCACTTATTGATTGTTGATCTTAGAGCCTGTGCTGTTGGTGTTCTGTTCTGGAAGTGGGGACTCCAAGATGATGGTGACCAGTGTGCACCATTTCTGAAGGGCTGAAGATCAGAAACTCCAAAACTAGTGAGTGAATGGGTAGCTGAAGCCAGAGCACTGATTCTGAGGCTTCCTGGGCTAGAGGGGACAACCTGTGAATTGAGACAAACTGGATCCAGGCTCCACATGGATGTCTCCAGGGTCTGAGAGTTGCTAACTCTTGACCCCTGAACTTTTGGCTGCACCTTCTTTGCCTCCTGCAGCAGCAGCTAAAGAGTGGCAAGGAGTTCATAACCCCAGGTAGAGGGCCTCCTTACTCTAATGGTCAAACAGGGACAGAAATATGAAAGCAGAAAACTATGGGCTCTCTAAGATTACCTCATACTCCTGAGAGTGAGGTTGTGGGCCCTCTGCACTTTCCACACAGGCATGCCAGTGAGTGCTTCTGTGAGAGTGCATGCAAAGCCCCAGATTGGGGTCCCTGTACACTAACAGCCAAACACAGGATCCCTTCCACAGGCACTCCTACTGTGGCCAGCATAGGGATCCCTGAGAAATCATTCTCAACATTGAAGCCCTGTTCTGTGGGTTCCCCAGTGGAGTTCAGCAAAACAATTTCTGGAACCAAGATGGCTCAGTCCAGACATATCTGAGCACTTGGAACACAATACTGAGACAGGCTTGTGGGGCACTGAGCCATTCAGGACACCTGCGCATGCACACTGCACCTGTAACTGCACCTATATCACAACCTGCGCTTGCACTCCTCTCTTGTGATTCACTCTTCCAGGCAGGCACACCTCCACACACACTCCTGCATTTGTCACTTTCACCTGTAACCTTCCTCCCTTAACTGCTTCTGAAACACCAACACCTACTCCCAAACAGGTAAACCTCTCTCATCTTCTTGAAGAACACTCCAGACTCCAGAGATAGACGGACCCAGACTGCAGTTCAGGCTCCAGGAACAAAGAGCAGAGGCTCCTCAGGTTTTATTGTTAAATGCTAGTATTTTGACTGTTACAGATGTAGAGTTTCTTGATAGGACCATGGACTAGGAAGGGTCAAGCTATGGACTATATCAACTCTGCATATCCCAAGAAGTAAACATGTCATACAAATATAGCGATGTAGACGAAACACACCATGAATTATCACCTGAGAAGTGAGGGATGAACTGCCACACACCTGCTCTCACAACTGAAAATTGCCTTTCCAAGGCTCTGCATGGATCCAGTCTTCTGGGATTCCTCAACTTAAATGCAGTTCTTCAAAATGCATAATAGGAGATCCAACATGACACCAGTGAGCCCCAAACATATGAGAGGGACCCCAGTGATCTGATTCAGTGTAGGCAGTATTGGCCATTCCATTAACTTACTGTCACAACATCATGGGAATATGATGCTACACACAGCTGAACACCCATGTGTAGGCTGTGACTATGTTTCAGGCTCAGAAATGCAATTGTGATATTAGAAGTTACAGGTGAATTGAATGTCATAGACTTTAATTCTACATGTATTGGAATGGTTGGGCAGTGGCCAGGAAAGGATATGAGGCTTGGGGAACGTTGGGTATGGGTTTAGAAATAAGATCCCAGGCTTGAGCAGCTTCAGCATCATTTTCCCTGCATATTCTGTCCACCAGCAGCCTTTCTAGATAGAGTTTAGATACCTCTAGTTTCTTTTCTTTTAACTAGTTTTCAAACCGTATTTTTAATTATTTAAGAATTTAATTTAGTGTCAACTTAGTCAGTGTTTAATTGCTGTGAAAGGACACCATGACCACAGCAACTGTTAGAAAACAAAATAGTTATTGGTATCTGCTTATAGTTTCAGAGGTTTTGTCCACTATGCTCATGGCAGCATGCTGGCAGAGGTGGTGTCTGAGAAGGAACTGAGAGATCAGCTTCAGGATCTTCAGGCAAGAGGAAAAAGATAGAGCCTGTGCTACTGGCTTGGGCTTGGAAACTTCAAAGCCTACCACCAGTGACACACTTCTGCCCACAAGACCACACACTCCCACAAGGTCACACCTCCTAATCATTTTAACACTCCCTTATAACTAGGCATTCAAATATAAGGGCCTCTGTGCCCATTCTGAACAAGCCACCACATTTTACTTCGTGGTCCTCAGAGGCTGGTAGCCATATCATAACTCAAAAATGCATTTAAACCAACTTCAGAATTTACTGAAGTCTAACACAATTCCCAAATTTTTGACAGTCAAAACTTTAAAATCTTTTCTGAAACTGAAGCAACCTTTTAACTATAACTTCTTGTGAATCTAAAACATATCACAAACTTCCAGCATACAATGGCACAGAATATACATTATCACACCAAAAGAAAGAAAGGGGAACACAGTGAAGAAATACTGGATCAACACAAATGTAAAACTCAGAAGGGCATCTCCATGTCTGGTGACAATAAGCTCTTCAGATCTTCAACTCCCATTGTTGTTACAACACATGTCTCTGTCTTAGGCTGGATCCACAACCATCTTCAGCTTTTTTGGCAGGTGTCCCATGGCTCTGACATCTCCAGTATCTTATGGTCTCTGCCACAATTTAAATTTCACCTTCTTAGCTGCATGCAATGGATCCTCTAGTTCTCCATGCAGGGAAGACCTGACACAAGCCTGGCCTCAGCAGCTTTCCTTAGCTGTGGAGGGAGATTCCATGCACCCTTTCTTGTCACTTGGCTCTAAAGCCAGAACCACACAGCTGAAGCTCCCAAACCTGCTGCTTTTCTGGGGCTGGAATATAGCCTCTTTTTTCAACATTATCACCAGCTTTCTGCTGTTGATGGCTTCCTTGACTTCTTAAGCTTTTCTTTTACTCCTTTTCACAGGTTGGAAGCTTAACTTGGTGAGGTCTTGCCCTGAGGTCACCACCTGTTTATTGCATATAGCATTGGGCTTTTCATTAAATTTTTATCTCCTTCACAGCTGGACTCACATCACTTACACTTCCTGGTGTTCTTTTTTTTTTTTCTTTCTCAAAAGGTACATTTTGTATTTCCTTGCTCAGCTTGCTCCTTTTCATTTCAGATCTGCCTAAGAGTTACCACTAATAGCAAAACAGTATTCTATAATATGCTATCTTGAAATCTCCTCTGCTTCTACCACTAATACAAAACTTTTCATAATAGTCTCAGACGGATTTTATGGAATTGGGAAGAAAGCAGAAATATTCTGCTTCTTATTCTGGGCCATCCCAGTTCAATTTGCTCTCATTGCTCTCTTCCACCCACTAGTGTGGCCTTTAAGCCCTGCTTACATCATTCAACTGGTTTCCTAATCCAAAGTACAATATCCTCTGTTCCTACAACAAACAGCGTGGTCAGGCCTGTCACAGGAATTCCCTGTTCCCTGTTACCAATTTCACCCTTAGTCAGTGTTCTCTTGCTGTGAAAAGAGGCCTGTCGTAAAACATCTGTATTCAGGTGCTGCCATTTGCCCAGGGTTTTCTTTATTGTGTTTTCGTGCTAGACTTTAGCCATCTGGTTGTTCCTGTAGACTACTGTATTTCTTTAAGATGTAGGATGAGCCCTGGACAGAAGGCTGAGATATTCATAGAGCAGCCTTCCATGAGATGGTGGGTAAGGTTGTGGCCTGCCTACTGGATCTCAAGGAATGAACCTGCCATTTTCCTCAGGAGTCTGTGTCCCACTGTCAGGGAACTGGAGTGTGGGGTATCTAGCTTGTATATCTACCACAAGCTGCCCTAGATACCTTAACACAACTGAAACACAAGAAAAATAACCTTAAAACAATGCTTAAAAGATGATAGAGGCCATTAAAAAGGGAACTCATAAGTCCCTTAAAGAAATCTATGGAAATACAACCATAGAGATTGTTTAAAGACAATTAAAGAAGAAATTAATAAATAACTTAAGGAAATACAGGAATATACACCGAAAGAGATGAAGAAAATGAATAAATCCCTTAAGGGAATAAAGGAAAACACAAACAAAGATGTGAAGGAAATTAAAAACCAAACAAACAAACAAAAAAACAACGCCTCAAGACCTAACAACAGAAAGAGTTAAAACAAAAATAAACACAAATGGTGGAACCAGATTTTAATACGTGTTTCAAGCTGTAAAGAGAAAAAGAAGAGGCATAAAAAATACATAGAGACAGAGAGACAAGGACAGACAGACAGACAAAATGACAGTAATACAGACATAAGTATATACAAACAGGCAGAGAGATAGACCAACACACAGACACAGAGGCAGACAGACAGGAGTAAGGAGGTAGTGAGACTAGTCTCAAGGTATGGTGTCCCTGAGTGGACAAGTGAATACTCTGAGCTCACTGACATGGCAGCAAAGTCAACACCTTGGGTCTCTTTTCAGATGAACATTCATGATCACTTGTACAAAAAGCTTGTGAATTGCTTCCTCACAAGTCGGATTTTCTTGGTGGCATATGTGAGTTATACTAGCTCCACTGTCACTAAGAGAAGGGATTTTATGTATTTCCTTAATCTGGATTTCACATCACTAAGAGCCAATGTGCAACACATGACTAAATTCTATCCTAACCCTTCTGCTGGAATTCACAGGGATATACACCTGCATTAAGGGTGTGGTGACCCCTTCTGCCTGCACAGCATGTGTGTGGACTCACTGAAGACCTGCAAAGTGTGAATCAGTCAATTTCAAGTTCATATGGACTGGGAAATCCACACAGATGCAAACTCTTCCGGATTGTTGGACACCAGTTGCTCTAAGAAGCACAAGGCAAATCTCAGTCACCTGGAAGAGAATCTGAAGCCTTGCCATGGACTTCCTTTATCCTCTCAGGATCCTCCTCCAATGCAAAGCAGCCCTCAGGCTCAGGGTGAAAGCCCAGGCCTAGCTGAGCAGCCCCATGTCCTCTCCCTAGAGCCTCCATCAGAGCATGGCTGTCCTGGTGCTGCTCCTCTGCCAGGTGACCTCCCCAAGCTGTAAGTGTTTCAGGGTATCAGGAGGGGACCCAGCCTGTCATCTGTGGGATGTGTAAGTGATGATGATGCTGCTTGTCCCCAGGTACCCTGTCGCAGGTGCAGCTGAAGGAGTCAGGACCTGGCCTGGTGCAGCCCTCACAGCTCCTGTCTCTCACCTGTCATGTCTCTGGGATCTCATTAAGCAGCTATGGTGTACACTGGTTTCACCAGCCTCCAGGAAAGGGTTTGGAGTGGGTGGGAGGGATATGGAGTGGTGGAGACACATATTATAATTCAGCTCTCACATCCTGACTCAGCATCAGCAGGGACACCTATAACAGCCAGATTTTCTTAAAAGTGAACAATCTGCAAACTGAGGACACAGCCGTGTACTACTGTGCCAGAGACACAGTGAAGGAAGTCCAGTGTGAGCCTGAACAAAAAACTCCTCACTGTAGGGATGCTCGTGACCAGCAGGGGGCGCAGAGGACCAACAGGGACTCTGCAGGACCAGAAAGGATCACTTTGACTCCAGGAAGGTCATGTCTAAGCTGCATGAGCATGTCTTTCAGTGTTAGACCCTGCTGATTCTTCTTCCAGCCAACAAAGCTCTCTAGAGGCCTCGCTGTAATGTCATATTCTATAAAACATGCATTTTATTTTTATTCTAAACATTTCTCATTTCACAAAGATCCTCTAAGCTAACCATTTGCTTCTGGTTATCAGACAAGTCAGCACATTAATTTTATATATTCCACATATATATCCTTATATATGTATGTGTTTATATATATATATACATATATATTACATACAACTATATATTTACATTATTTTATTCCCATAAATTTTATATATACATATGTATTTCAACAGAAGTCTGTCATTAAGGCACTTGTTGAGTGTAAGTTTGACATGAAGCTTAGGTATTTTGAATAGTGAGTAATTCATCCTCATTGTTTTTGCACATGGATAGAGAAACTACCACTTCCATTAATTAATGACATGTCTAAAAATAACGTCTTTATCTCAAATTTAAGGATTCTCTTCAATAGCTTCTTGTCTGAAGTATTTCTTCTGTGGGCAGAGAGCAGGGATGTTTGTCACAGAAGCCCTTGATGTCACTGTGGAAGAAACTTCCTTGCCCACAGCAGCTTGCAGCTTAGAACATGGACTTACACGTGGTTCTCAGTGGCAGACAGATCATAGACACACACCTGCTCTCCTGAAGAAGCAAGGATGTCAGACCTCACCATTGTCCCTGCACCCAACACAGACCACAGACATCAACAAGCCATAAAGGGCAGCACAGATCACGGATTTCTGAATGGTTTCAGTGGCAGCATTGACCATGAAGTCTCCAAAGAAGATTCAGTCAAGAGAGTGAACCACTCTTCATCCCCTATGTCCTTCTGCTATCCAGACCAAGGTGCTCCTTCAGCCAGGCCACATGTCCAGGGACAGGACCTGGGTGAGCTCCAAGAGGCTTCAAACCACCACGTCCTCAGCACCAGCTGCCATTCCAGTACCCCAGGCAGGCCCATGCTGTATGCAGCCTACAGGAAGTGCCATGCAACCAAATTCTCTCCTACCATCAAAAGGACGATCAGTAGACACAGAGGCTCCATGCTGCAGAGACCCTGCAGGACAAGTGGCTGCACCAGCCAAAAGATCTGCAACAGAACTAGGTAGGACCAGAGGTGGCTGGAGCCTCCTAGAGGACCTGATCCACTCAGCAACTAAACGACTTTGTGCCTGGAACTTTATTTCAACATCTTTGTATGCAATTCATCAAAGTTCTATTTTTGAGAATGTGCATATTGGAATAAATTATGTTGCACGTCAAATTTTACTGTAATGCTTACTCTACAAGTGTACTGTGTATCCTCCATCCACAGAATTTTCCACCATCAGTGCACACATACCAGCTGGTGTCAGCTCTAGTCTTTGGTCCATCTCTCATCAAACCTTCTCATTGGCAGCTGAGTTGCTAATTATTACAGTTTCAGTGTGTGTGTGTGTGTGTGTGTGTGTGTGTGTGTGTGTGCGCGCGCGCATGCATGCTTGCACGTGCAAGAGAGAGAGAGGAATGCATGTGGCTTTGCTGTGTACAAAGGCTCCCAGGATTACTGCTCTGAAAATCTCTGTTGATGCTGACTGGAACAGCTTGACACCTCATGTGTGAGCGAGAGAACTGATTCAGAGAAGCAGTGTTGAGTGTGGGCAGCTCCAGAAGCCAGGCTGACTAGTTTATTGGATTCCTGAGATCTGTATTACAACAGTAAACTGGAAAGCTACACACTAGTTGAGTGCAGAGCATCTACTGCCATGTTATCCAGGATCAGGCTGAGGATCAGCACAAATGGCTGCTGGTGAAATGGGATGAGCTAAGAGAAGCTTTTTGAAAAAGGTGGCTTAGACCTAAAAAATATGAGAGCCAACATTTAGAGTTTCCAGTTCATAAGGACATCACTTTTGACCACAACATGCACAACGTGTTATTGAGTTTCTAAAATTCTATGCTACAGGGCCACCCATATGCCCTTAATGTTGTAAGTAAAGTATTGAACAAATAGTACAGAGAAGGATGCTCTTCTGAAGTAGAACAGGAGTACCGATAGTATAGAGATGCTCGTGAAATTCCCTCTTCTTGAATGTATCCTATGATGATATTTTATATGACTAACTGAAGTACTCCAACACAGCCATCTCATTTTTCTTCTCAAGAACAACTCATTTTTATCAGTTGTCTGATATATGGTTCTTCAGGATAACACACAGGTCAGGGAAAATAGAAGACAGATAATGCGTTTTCTTTTTTTTAATTTATTTATTTTTGTATCAATCACAGGTTAGGTACTTTGCATCCCAAGTGTAGCCCCCTCCCTCATTCCCTCCCACCCTCCCCCTCCCTCATCTCCTACCCGCCCCCTCCAAGTCCACCAACAGGGGAGGACCTCCTCCCCTTCCATCCAACCCCAGCTCATCCTGTCTCCTCAGGGCTGGCTGCAATGTCCTCCCCTGGGATCTAGACAGTCTGTCACTCCCCGGCATGTATGGGGGAGGGTCAAAGAGTGAGCCATCAAGTTCATGACTGAAACAGTGCCTGTTTCCCTCACTACCGTCTTCAGTCTGACACCGAGCTATCATGAGCCCCATCTGAGTAGGGGTTCCAGGCCACATCCACACGTGGTCCTTGGTTGTAGAAACTGTCTCATACAAGACCCCTGTGCCCTGCTCAGTTTGGTTTCTCTTGGCGCTCTTGTTCTAGCCAAGTTTCACCAACCTCCCCCATTTCTATCATCACTTCTCGCCCTCTGCCAAAGGCTTGATCGCGAGTCTTAATATCTGCTCTGATACATCGCTACA
>JAQQSO010007670.1:0-10467 GCA_028658305.1 Pachyuromys duprasi | reverse complement strand
AGGCTGTTGATGACTTCTTCTATTTCCTTCGGGGATATAGGTCTATTCAATCTTCCTATCTGATCTTGGCTTAATTTAGGTAGGTGGAATCTCTCAAGAAAACTGTCCATTTCATTTAGATTTTCAAATTTTGTGGCATATAGTCTTTGGTAGTAAGACCTACTGATTATTTGGATTTCCTCAGTGTCTGTAGTTATGTCCCCCTTTTCATTTCTGTGTTTGCTGATTTGGACCATTTCCCTCTGCCTTTTTGTTAGTTTGGCTAGGGGCTTGTCTATCTTGTTGATTTTCTCAAAGAACCAGCTCTTGCTTTCATTGATTCTTTGAGTAGTTTTATTCATTTCTCATTGATTGATTTCAGCCCTGAGCTTGATTATTTCCAGCAGTCTGCTCCTCTTGGGTGTATCTGATTTTTTTTTTCCTAGGGCTTTCAGTTGGGCCATTAAGTTGCTTGAATGAGATGTTTCAAATTTATTTTTGAAGGCTCTTAGTGCTATGAACTTTCCTCTTAGCCCTGCCGTCATTGTGTCCCATAAGTTATGGCATATTGTGCTTTCCTTTTCATTGAATTCTAGGAAGTCTTTAATTTTCTTCTTAATTTCTTCCCTAACCAAGCTGTCCTTGAGTAGCAAGTTGTTCAGTTTCCATGTATGTTCAGGCCTTTTGCTATTTCTATTGTTGTTGAGGTCCAGCTTTAGACCGTGATGGTCAGATAGGATACAAGGGATTATTTCAATTTTCCTGTATCTGCTGAGGCTTGCTTTGTGACCAACAATATGGTCTATTTTGGAGAAGTTTCCATGAGGTGCTGAAAAGAAGGTATACTCTTTTGATCTAAGATGAAAGGTTCTGTAGACATCTATTAGGTCTGTTTGATTTAGGGTCTCTGTGAGTGCCCTTGTTTCTCTGTTTTGCTTCTGACTGAATGATCTGTCCCTTGGTGAGAGTGGAGTGTTGAAGTCTCCCACTATTAGGGTGTTGGGATCAATGTGTAATTTCAGTTTTAATAATGTTTGATTCACATATGTAGGTGGTCTTGTATTTGGGTCATAAGTGTTCAAAATTGTGATAACCTCCTGTTGGAATTTTCCTTTGATGAGAAGGAAGTGCCCCTCCTCATCTTTCTTGATTACCTTTGGTTGAAAGTCTATCTTATTAGATAGTACGATTGCTACCTCAGCTTGTTTTCTGGGTCCATTTGCTTGGAAAATGGTTTTCCAGCCCTTTGCTCTGAGGTAGTGTTTATCTTTGTTGCATAGGTGTGTTTCTTGGATGCAGCAGAATGTAGGATCCTGTTTCTGCAGCCAATCTGTTAGTCTGTGTCTTTTTATTGGAGAGTTGATTCCATTGATTTTGATAGATAATAGTGACCAATGACTGTTATTTCCATATATTGTGGAGTTGGTGGTCTTACTGTGATTCATTGCTTTTTTGTTGTTGTTGTCGTTGTGAAATTATCTGTTTCCTATATTTTCTTTGGTTGAGTTGTTTCCGTTGGACTGAAGTTTTCCTTCGAGTACCTTGTGTAGGGCTGGGTTGCTGTCTAGGTATTGCATGAATTTTGTTTTGTCACGGAAAATTTTGTTTTCTCCATATATATTGATTGAAAGCTTTGCTGGGTATAGTTGTCTTGGTTGGCATCTGTGTTCCCTTAAAGACTGCATGACTTCTTTCCAAGCCCTTCTGGGTTTCATAGTTTCTGATGAGAAGTCAGGTGTGAGTCTGATTGGTCTACATTCATATGTTAAATGACCCTTTTCCCTTGCTGCCTTTAATATTTTTTTTTGTTTTGTTTTGTAGGTTTAGTGTTTTGACTATGATGTGACGAGAGGTATTTCTTTTCTTGTCTAGTCTATTTGTTGTTCTGAAGGATTCTTGTATGTTTATGGACATTTCTTTAAGTTGGGAAAATTTTCTTCTACGATTTTCCTAAAAATATTTTCTGGTCCTTGGAGCCTGGAGTCTTCTTTTTCATCTATTCCAATGATTCTTAGGTTTCGTCTTTTGATGGCATCCTTAATTTCTTTGATGTTTTGTGTTTGGGACTTTTCCGATTTTATTTTTTCCTTGAGTGTGGAATCCATTTCACCCAGCGTATCCTCAGCTCCCGAGATTCTCTCTTCCATCTCTTGTATTATATTGGTGATGCTTACCTTTGTGGTTCCTGATCTTTTCTCTAAGTTCTCCACTTCCAGGTTCTTCTCCTTTTGTGTCTTCATTATAGTTTCTATTTCCGTTTTCATGCTTTGTACTGTTTCCTTCAACTGACTGTGTCTCCTATTTTGGTTGTTTCCTCTCTGTTTATCTTTTATTGTTCCTCTAAGTGGGCAGTTAAATTCTTCTCCATTTCTTTGAGGGCCTTTTTTATTTCCTCTTTTTTCTCTCTTTTTGTTCCTCCAATATCTGCATAATCATAGCTTTAATATAATTTTCCTGTGTTTCCGCTGAATTAAAATCTCCACTGCTTTTGGGTGTTTCTGGTGGGGCCATGGTGTCCTGATTTTTGTTGGGTGAGTTCTTTCGCCGATTTCTGGGCATTTGTTTATATATAATCAAGGAGCTGTTTGTTCTTTAAGGCTGAACTTTAGACTGGAACTGTCAATCTCTTGTGTCAGGAGTATTCTTCAAGAAGATCAGGGAGTTCCAGGGGTTTGTTAGTGTGTGTTGTTGTCTCAGTTGACCTCTGTTGTAAGCTCTGTGTGCCTGGCTTCGTGCTCTGTGCTAGAAGCTGTGAGCACAGCAGTCTGGTCACCCCTCCGGTCTAGAGTCTTGGCACCTCAGCCTGTGCTAGAGGCTGACTGTCCTGGTTTGAGATGTCAGCTTGTGGCTCTGTGCTCTGCCCTGTGCTTGCTGCTAAGGTCTCGCCCCTGGACTGGAGACTTGGAGCCCCCTTCTGGGCCAGGGGCTGTGCATGACACTCTGAGGTGATATTAGGGGCACACACAGTGGGTCTGGTTTGGTTGCAGGCGTTGCTTAGCAGTGTGCATCCGCTGTATGCAAGCCTGTCTGAAATGGTGCCCGAGGCCTGCTGTGTCTGGCCTGTGGACACACACAGGATCTTAGGTGGTTGCTGGCTGACCCAAGCAGAGTGTGCCCACAGTGTGCAGTCTGGTCAAGATGGTCCCCTAGGCCCTCTCAGAGTGAGGTGGTTCCGGTGGAGGCGATCGGTGTGCACCTGCCATATGCCCGCTGGTTGAAGCAGAGCCCAGGTCCTTCTCAGATTGGCCCATGAACACACACACACACACACACACACACACGGGCTGAGGTGGTTGCTGGCGGACCCAAGCAGTGTTCACCCGCAGTGTGCAGGTCAGTCAAAACAGTATCGGGTTCCTCCTCAGTCTGGCCCAGAGACTATGTGACACAGTTTGGTATGGCGACTGCTGGCTCCCAGCGTGGCTGCTTGTTCAGATCAGAGCTGTACGCACCAGTCACCTGGGTTTTTTTCCGGGGAATAACTGGGTGTCCCTAGGATTTTCCCACTTGATTTCCTCAACATAGGAGTTCTGCTTACCTGGCAATCACAAACTCTGGTGTTTTAGGTCCCAGAGTTCAGTCTCCTGATCGCTGCGATGTTTCTGCTGTCCTACTCCTCAGACACAGTGTCTTCTCATGGCAGCCATCTTGGATCTCCCCCATATGTATAATTTTAACAAATAGAGTATCACCATTAAGCCAGGGGATACAATTTGGTGGTAGAATGTGCTTGTCTTGCTTGTATAAGGTCCTAGGGTCAATCCTCAGTATCACATGTCACACACATGCACACATATATGTAGATAAGTTGATTATATATATATATATATATATATATATATATATATATACACACATACATAGCATTGTTAACTCTAATAATAAAGAAAAATAACATGAGTAAAAGATTTCTAAAATGTGGGTATGAATAAGGGTATACTGCTAGGTTCATTATGCTCCCTATGAAACCGTGGGCTGCACAAGGGGCCTTCTAGAAAATAAGACTTAAGAGGGGTAGTGTAACTCAGTGGTACTATGGAGAATCAATTCTTTCACAACTCTAGGACTCTAAGGTGCTTCCACTGCCCCTACCCATTAAACATGAGCTCCTTGTCTCTCCCTCCAAAACAAGGTGCCACCACCTAACACTTAAAACAAAGATAACCGAATCTTGTAGTGGGGCTGTGGCATTTCCTAGATATATCCAGTGTGATTGCTAGTTTTTCAAATACGACTTTATTTGGGGTTTCCTCAAAGCTTATATATCACTTCTAATCCCCCACCTCTAGGTAGGGGATAAAGAAGGTTATAAAGAAAAGGGGACTTTACACTTTACTTCTTCCTGCTGGGTAGGGTTATAGGATTCTTTGGGAAGCAATACCAATATCTGTTGTCAGGAAATCCAGATATCCAGGTAATGAGCAAGTCAGCAAGCCAGCAAGTGCAGCAAGCTGTCTTCCACCATCTCCTGCAAGCCACTATGTCTTTTCCCTCTGGGCTATCAAATTTATACCCCTCAAAGTGGTCAGAATTCAGCTAATTCCATCTGGAAAGACCACACTCTGCATGAGACAATTAACATCTCGTGAACAAAACAAAATCTGCTACTTGGGATTATAACAAAATCTTGTTTACCTATCATAAACAAAAATGTTCACAACAGAGAAATGACAATGTCAGTGATGGGTTAGTTGCCAGCATGGGGTTTGGGTTGGGGGCTGAGCATTCAGTCTCTGGATAGTGTAGGAAAACAACAACAACAACAACAAAACCCAAAAACTTCAAGTCTCTGAAAAAGAAATTGAGGAAGATATCAGAAGGTGGAAAGTTCTCTCATGATCATGGATTGGTAGGATTAACATGGTGAAAATGGCCAGTCTAGAGAAATAAATCTATAGTTTCAATGCAATTCCCACCAAAAGAACAACACAATTCTTTACAGAAATTGAAACAACAATCATCAGTTTCATATGGAGAAACAGCAGCCACAAAAAAAAGCAGAATTGTTAAAACAGTCCTCTTCAATGACAGATCCCTTATCTCAAGCAGTACTATAGAACAACAGTAATTAAACCAACATCATACTGACAGAGAAGCAGGTTGGAGGATCAATGTAATCCATTAGAATAACCCCCAAATAAACCAACAAACATATGCATTTGTGATATTTGACATAAAATCCAAAAGAATACAATGGAAAAAAAGACTGCATCTTCAACAAATTGTGCTGGTCTAACTGGATGTCTTCATGTTAAAAATGTAAGTAGATCCATATTTATTATCCTGCACAAAACGAAAGTTTAAGAGGATCCAAGGCCTCAACATAAATCAAGACACAGTAAACCTGTTAGAAGTAAAAATGGGGAAGAACCTTGAACTCATTAGCACAGGAGACAACAGCCTGAACAAAGTACCAAAGCACAGCTCTAAGATCAACAATCAATAATTGGGATCTCATGAAACTAAAAGTCTTCTGTAAAGCAAAGGACAGAGTTGTCAGAACAAAATGACAGTCTACAGATTGGAAAAAGATCATAACCAATCTTCTATCTGACAGAGGGTTAATATCCAGAATATTTACAGAACTTAAGAAGACAAACACCAACAAACCTAGTATTCCAAATACAAAAAAAAAAAAAAAGTTTACAGAGCTAAAAGAGAATTCTCCATAGAGGAATTTTGAATTTCAGAGAAACACTTAAAGAATTGTTCAACATCTTTCATCATCAGGGAGATGCAAATTAAAACAACCCTGAGATTTCACTTTACACCCATCAGAATGGCTAAGACCAAAAACTCAAATGACAACACATGCTGGAGAGGATGTGAAAAAGCAGAACCCTCCTCCATTGCTGATGGGAAAGTAACCTTGTACAACAAATTTGTAAATCAGTTGATTTTTCATAAAATTAAGAATAGTTCTACCTCAAGATCCAGTTATATGACTCCCAGGCAAATACCCAAAAGATTCTCACTATCCAATAAAGACATTTGCTCAGCTATGTGCATAGCTTTGTTTGTAAATGGCCAGAATCTGGAAACTACCTAGATTTCCCTCAGTTGAGGAATGGATACAGAAATTGTGGTTTATTTACACAATGGATTACTACTCAGCTATTTAAAAAATAAGGGACTCATGAAGCTTGCAGGCAAATGTTAGGAACTAGAAAAGGTCATCTTGAGTGAGGGAACCCATAATCACAAAGGCACATATGCTGCATAGTCACTCATAAGTGGTTTTTAGACATATAGAATATACATTCTAAAATCTATATTCCTAAATAAGCTAAATCACAAGGAATACCTTAGGAGAGACGGCCAATCCTCATTCAGAAGGGCAAACACAACAGACATTGGAAGCATGCAAAGACTTGGAAGAGGACAGGAACCTACCACAGAGGGCCTCTGAAAGACTCTAGTGATCAATGTACTGAAGCAGAGGCTGAGACTTGTATCCAAAATTTGGAGAGAATACTTGGAATTTTATGAAACAAGGGGGAGATTGAAAGACCTAGAGGGCAACAAAGCAAAAAAATAAATAAATAAAATTTTAAAAAATGGAGAGGACCTAACATCCCTGTTCAGATGTAGCCCGTAGACTCAGTCTCCAAGTGGGTTCCCTATTAAGAGGAGCCTGAGATGTCTCTGGCATGAACTCTGTGGCAGGCTCTCTGATAACCTCCACCTGATGGGTGTAGCTTTGCCAGGCCAAAGACTAAGATAATGCAGCCAGTCCTGATGAAACCGGATAGGCTATAGACAGAGAGAAGGCAGAGGAGAACCTCCCTTATCAGTGGAGTAGCAGAGTAACAAAGGGGGAGAAGAGAGAAAGTAGGTGTGATTGGGAGGCAATGAGGGAGAGGACTACAGTCAGAGTACAAAATGAATAAATTGAAATAAATGATAATAATAATAATAATAGAAAAATAAATGGAGAGTGATAGAGAAAATGGCTGAGATCAGCCTGTTTCCTCTATATGTGCATAAGTAGATAAGGATTCCTGCACATTGCTGTGTTACAATAATTCTCCTAGGAAGGTGTAACACACACATAGACTCACCCCAATTAAGGAGGCTACAACCAATTATAACCAAAGAAATGCCACCAAAGTCCAACTTGCTAAACCAATGAGCTTTATTAACTGCTTACAAGAATGTGAGTGAAGGGTTGCTTAGAGGAATAGAAATGACTCAATGACAGGTGCATCACCAATACCTACCCAGCCCAGGTGACAGCTCACAGATTTGGGCACCTAGATGAGATTGAACATCCTGAAGGCAGCTCACCAGGTTGGAGAGTGTCCTTTCCAGGGACTCAGTTGGTCTAAACCTCTTCCAAGCAACTTGGTTGGTCTCAGAGTCATCTTTGCAGTTTACCTTGTCTGAAAGTGACTCTACAAACTTTTCTGTTGCCTCTGGAAAGAAGGAGCCTAGTGAATCTTGTAGGAATCAGGGATGATTTGAGTTGTTTATCTCTTGTTCTAAGAAGGTTCCCTGAAGGATGGAATGTTTCAGCCTTGGAGGAAACTGTTATATAACATTCACACACATACATACACACATAATTTATATGCGCACATGTGTACAGATTCCACCTGCCTCAGCACTCTTATTATTAAAGTTCTGTAGTAGGGTGGTCTAAAGAAAATCTCAGTTTCATTCCTTTGCTGATATCACTGTTACACGCTCAGATCCTCATAAATTCAGTGCAGAATACTTCTTTCTTTGTCCAGTTCATTTTGGCAGCGATGCAGATAATTTATATTTTGTAATAATATTTAAGATTGTACCTAAGTAAAACGTGTATGTTGAAATCAATTTAAAGTTTGTATGTGAGTTATAATCCTGTTTTTGGGGGGGAGTTTAACTGGAGGAATACATATTTATCTTTTAAAATAGGATAAAATATGAAACAATATCATAATAATCAGAAAAGACAAATAAAAGTGTTTAGTTACATATTTTTGTACCTTGCTGGTAGGATGTCATAATAATGCATATTTATGACAGTAGATGTACTAAAGTACACTAAATTCACCATTGCGAATGACCTGAGCTCAAAAAGCAAAATTCCACCACTTACCAGCAATAGGGCTCAGCAAGTTAACACCATTGTGTGTCCATTACCTTTTGAAGACAGCTTTTCTTAATTTTTTTCTTTTTTAAAATAATTTATTTAAGCTATTAAGAGAAAACTGCATTTCGGTTGTCCCAATTCAGTAAGCTTGGCTTGGCTCAGCAATATCATTTAATCTATAATTAAGCAGATATCTTATGAGCAAGAAAAATAGTTAGTAAGCCAACATGTGTTCACTGAGAACAAATAATGTAAAACAAATCTATTTTTTTCTTTAAAGAATTGAGCAGTCAGTTGGACTAACAAATCAGGTAACAGAATGCCTTATTCTGGGAAGCCTCTGGACACAAGTCTCAGGACAGGTTTCTTGGGCAAACTGCAAAACGATGGTCTGGAGAAGATGCAAGTAAAAAAAATTATTTATTTATTTTCATGTTAATCACAGGTTATGTACTTTGTATCCCAGCTGTAGCCCCCTCCGTTATTCCCTCCCACTCTCCCCATCCCTGTCTCATATCTTCCCTGCCCCTTTCCAAGTCCACTGATAGGGGAGGACCTCCTCCCCTTTCATCTGAACTTAGCTTATCAGGTCTCTTCAGGGCTGGCTTCAATGCCCTCTTCTGGGGTCTAGCAAGGATGCTCCTCCCTTAGGGGGTGGTCAGAGAGCCAGCCATTGAGTTCATGACAGAAAGAGTCCCTGTGCCCTTTACTAGGATACCCAGTTGGATACTGAGCTACCATGGGCTATATCCGAGCAAGGATTCTAGGTTATATCCATACAGGGTCCTTGGTTGGAGAAACAGTCTCATAAAAGACCCCTGTGCCCTGATCTATTCTGTCTTTGTGGAGCTCTTTTCCTCACCAAGTCCTACTGACTCCCCCTTCTTTCATATGATTCCCTGCACTCTGCCAAAGGTTTGATTGTGAGTCTTAATATCTGCTTTGTTACATTTCTAGTTAGAGTCTTTCAGAGGCCCTCTGTGGTAGGCTCCCGTCCTGTTGCATGTTTTCTCCTACATTCAATGTCCATTTCATTGAAGACAGCTTTTCTAATAAAGTATCAGGTAAACCAATTTGTTTAGCATCCCAGAGGGAATTTTAAAAGCATAATGATATAACATAACAATATTCTGAAAGAAATTATTCCCTAAAGTTACCATTATTTTACAGATGAGACTCCTTAATGATATTGTATATTTGTTTGCATTCTGCTTAGCCCACAAGAATATCAAGGTAATCCCTAATTCACCAGAGAATAAGATGAACCAAGCATGATACTTAGAAGCTTTTGAGAGAACAAAAAAACAAAAAATACAGGCGGATGATGAAGAGGTTAGTAGAATATAGGAAATAACAACACTATTATTGAAAATAGCAATGAACAGTGAAAGAATATTACTGGTCCCAGCAGTGTCTTAAATGATTATGCAAGGTGTCAGAAGATAAACCTCCTAGTTCCTATAAAATATTGAGTTATGTTTTCTACTTTTACTTATTTTATTACTTATTTAATTTTATACGATATATTTAATTATGTGTTCTCCCATAAATTTCTCCCAGATCCTATACAACTCCCTACTCACCAAACTTCATGTTCTTTCTCTCTTTCAAACAAAACATCAATAATAGAAAAATTGCAAAAAACATGACTGAATGTTTTGGGTCCCACATTAGCAACCATCACATTAGTATTAATGTGGATTAATTTGATGTCAATCCAATTTGCTGTGTCCAAGAGGTTTTTCTTTTTTAATACTATAATAGAAAAAAACAAAAACCACAGTTCCACTTGGCCTTATATCCCATATTATTGTACTGTTCTTCTCTTGGTTTTTCATAATCTGTAATAAAAAAAATCACTATGATAAAAAAAGAAAGTTTTACAAATTTAAAACAAAATGTTTTCCAAAACACATAGTTCTTTTTGACTTAGTCAACAGCTCCTGGTGATGGGGCCTGCCCCAGATTATGGTTGCTATATATAGTAGCACTCTATGGGAATAAATTGGGTAAAACTTTGCCAATTGGAATGAACTACAAATAGCTTTGAGTTATGGGTGCAAAACACTGTCCACTTCCTCTTCTCAGTGCTGTGGCCCCATATATCTTGAACTTCTGCATATCTTAAGCATTCTCACATACTCTCTGTGAGTTCATGTGTGGATGAACCCTGTGGTTTCTGAATGACACTGTTCCCTTGGATTCACCTATCACCTCTGACCACCTATGCTTTTCGACCCTCCCCCCATTCCTTATGGATCACTGACCTTTGAAAGTAGATGTTTGATGACGGAATTACATTTGTGGTTGAGTGCTCAAAAGTTTTGTCTTCTCATTTGTTCCAGCTGTGGGTCTTTGTGTTAATTTCCATTCAGTGAATAATGTACCTTCCCTAATAAAGGATGATTGAG
>JAQQSO010007669.1:0-10468 GCA_028658305.1 Pachyuromys duprasi | reverse complement strand
TATTTGGTGTTCTGTAGGCTTCTTGTATGTTTATGGGCAATTCTTTTCTTAAGTTGGGAAAATTTTCTTCTATGATTTTCTTAAAAATATTTTCTGGTCCTTGGAGCCTGGAGTCTTCTTTTTCATCTATTCCAATTATTCTTAGGTTTCGTCTTTTCATGGCATCCTTGATTTCTTGGCTGTTTTGTGTTTGGGACTTTTCTGATTTTATTTTATTCCTTCAATGAGGAATCCATTTCTGCCAGCATATATTCATCTCCCAAGATTCTCTCTTCCATCTCTTGTATTCTATTGTTGATGCTTACCTTTGTGGTTCCTGATCTTTTCTCTAAGTTCTGCAGTTCCAGGTTTTTTTCTATGTTTGTGTCTTCTTTATAAATTCTAATTGTTTTCATGCTTTGTATCATTTCCTTCATCTGATTGACTGTGTCTCCTATTTTGTTTGTTTCCTCTCTGTATATCTTTAATTGCTCCTGTATGTGGGCACTTAAATTCTTCTGAATTTCTTTGAGGGTCTTGTTCATTTCCTTTTTTTGTTCCTTTTTTTTTGTTCCTCTAACATCTGCATAATCATAGCTTTAACATAATTTTCCTGTGTCTCTGCTGAATTAAAATCTCCATTGCTTTTGGGTGTTTCTGGTGGGGCCATGGTGTCCTGGTGTTTGTTGGGTGAGTTCTTAAGTCGACTTCTGGGCATTTGTTTATATATAATCAAGGAGCTGTTTGGGCTTTAAGGTTGAACTTCAGACTGGAACTGTCAATCTCTTGTGTCAGGAGTATTCTTCAAGAGTTCCAGTGGTTTGATAGTGTGTGTTGTTACCTCAGTTGAACTCTGCTGTGGGATCTGTGTGCCCTGCTTCGTGGTCTGTGCTAGAAGGTGTGAGCACCACAGGCTGATCTCCCCTCTGGTCTGGAGTCTTGGCTCCTCACTCTGTGCCAAAGGTTGAGTGTCCTGGTTTGAGATGTCAGCTGGGTGTGTCACTCTGGTCAAGAGGCTCCATGCTCCGACCTGGGCTTGCTGCTAAGGGCTCTCCTCTGGACTGGAGGCTTGGTGCCTCCTTCTGGGCCAGGGGCTGTGCACTGCGGTTTGAGATGGTATTTGGGAGCACCGCAGTCTGGACCTGATACTGTGTGTCCCAGTCCAGAGGAGTTGCCTAGGGGTGTGGGCCCGCCCAGGGCAGCCCATGGTATCTGGGTGAATCTCAGTCTGTCCTGGGTACTGTGTGACCCAGTCCAGAATGGCAGCTTAGGCGCTCAGTGTGGTGTGCATTCAGATCAGGGCTGTGCTCAGCCATTGACCTGTTGGAGTTTTTCCGGGGAGTAGCTGGATATCCCTCGTACTTTTCCACTTGATTTCCTCACCCTAGGAATTCCACCTACCTGGCAATCGCAAAAGCTGATGTTTTAGGTCCCAGATTTCAATCTCCTGGTCGCTGTGCCAACACTACTGTCCTGCTCCTCAGACACAGTGTCCTCCTGGGGCAGCCATTTTGGATCTCCGAGAGCTCTGTTTGTTTCCTCTTTTTTGCCTGTAGTAACTGGATAATCATAGCTTTAAATTCATTTTCCTGAGTTTCTGCTGAATTAAAATATCCGTTAGTTTTTGGTGTTGCTGGTGGTGCAATGGTGTCCTGATTTTTGTTGGGTGAGTTCTTACATCGCCCCTTGGCCATTTCTTATATATAGTCTTTGCTGTTTGTTCTTTGAGTCTGAACTTTGGATTGGAACAGTCTTACTCTGGTGTCTGTCAAATTCTTCAGGAAGATCAGTGAGGTCCAGATGTTTGAGAGTGTGTGTTGTTACTTCAGTTGTTCCTGAGGGAGAAAGAGCCGCTGGCGCAGAATCGTAAGTATGTTTGTGAGTGTGTGTGTGTGTGTGTGTGTGTGTGTGTGTGTGTGCGTGTGTGCACGTGCTTGCACATGAGGATACGGGTGCAAGGATGTTTGTCTTGAAGGGGGGTGGTGCTAAAGTGTGTAGCTGCTTGGGATGGGAACAAGCACAATAGGGGATGCGGATGCTAGCCTGGTTAGCAAGAGCAGATTTCCAGCATAATGCTCCTGGGTGGGGTCAGCAGTCTGGCCTATGAGGGCTGCAGTTGATGCTTCAGGTGGGACACTTACCCTGTTGTGGACTCTCTGATCCTGGCCCAGAGTTCTGCACTGGAAGCTGTGAGCCCAGCAGGCTGCACTCTGCTCCTTGAATTGAGGAGCACTATCTGCTTCCTCATCTGCTACCTCCTCAGACAAGGCTGTGGGGGAATGCCAGAGATCTATGCTTGGATCATGCAGCACTGTGCTCCTTGCAGGTTGCTGTGTGCATTGCGGGCTGCCTCCTCTGCTTCAATGCTGGTTGGGGTGCCTTTGATGCTACCTTCCTGCTGGCTGCAGTATCTCCCCTGATTCCTCTGTTGCAGGCTTGGCTATGTCTGCTGCTGTTTCTGCCCGTATTGAGGAAGTGCCCAGGAATTGATTACCCAGGAGAAGTCCATGGAGATGTCTGAGGTTGACCTGTGCCCTATTGGACTCAGATCAGGTTTTGGCTCCCTTCTCCCCGTGCTCCTGCTACGGTTATTTTGGGTTCCACAGCCTCTCAATTTGACAGGGAAACCCAGGCTCTGATGCCCTGGGGCACACAGTTCTTCTGTGATTGAGAGTTGGGCATGCAGCAGGACTCTTGTCTCTCTAGGGTGGAGCCTAGTTCAGAGATAGCACACACCTGCCCGCCATTCTGTAGGATCTTTTCCCAGGGAAGGCTGGGTGACCTAGGTCAGTCCTGTTTCCTTCTTTCCCTGTGGGTCTTTCTCGAGACTGGGACTCCCAGTCTCTGGTGATTTTTTTGCCCATGGTTCAGCCTTGGAAGGTGATCAGGATGCACAGGCATGTGGCTCTGGCGACTGAGTGCCTGTGTGACTGGGGACCTCTTCTGGGTTCTGGCTGGGTGTCCTGGGAATGGATGGGGCTGGTTCCTGCACCTTGGGGCTCCCTCTCACCTGGGAAACAGGATTGCTGCTGTTTTAGGGCCCAGAGTTCAGGCTCTTGGTTGCTGTACCAAAAATGTTGTTCTGCAGCTCATAAGCAGCATCCTCCTGGCACCGCCATCTTGTCTTGCCCCCATATTTTAATTTATTTTTTAAACATTTTTATTTTATATTAATCACAGGTTATGTACTTTGTATCTCAGCTGTAGCCCCCTCCCACATTCCCTCCCTATCCCTCCATCCCTCCCTCATCTCCTCTCTGCCCCTTTCTAAGTCCACTGACAGGGGAGGACCTCCTTCCCTTCCATCTAACTCTAGCTTATCAGGTCTCTTCAGGACTGGCTGCCTGAGAGGGGACAACCTGTGAGTTGGAACAGTTTGGATCCAAGTCACCCATGGATGTCATGAAAAGTCAAAAATCTAAGAATAATAAGAATAGACAAAAAAGAAGATTCCAGGCTCCAAGGTCTAGAAAATATTTTCAAAAAAAATCATAAAAGAAAAATTTTCCAAATGAAAGAAAGATGTCCATAAACATACAAGAGCCCTACAAAACACCAAATAGACTAGTCCAGAAAAGAAACTCCTCACATCACATAATAGTCAAAACACTAAATCTGTGTAACCCAGGCTGGCCTCAAAATAATTATCCTCCTGCCTCTGCCTCCTTCAGCAAATCCTACTGGTGTGCAGGGGAAAATGGGGGGGGGGCATGGTTAGTATGACCTGGAGAGGACAGGAGCTCCACAGGGACCTAATATAGCAGGGCACAGAGGTCTTTTATGAGACTGAATCTCCAATCAAGGACCATGTATGGATATAACCTACAACCCCTGCTTGGATGTAGCCCATGGTAACTCCGTATCCAAGTGGGTTCCCTAGTAAGAGGAACAGAGACTATTTCTGACATGAACTCAATGGCTGGCTCTTTGACCTGCTCCCCACCCTGAGGGAAGAGAAGCCTTGCTAGGCCACAGAGGTAGACATTGCCATCAGTCCTGAAGAAACCTGATAATCTAGTGTCAGATGGAAGGGGAGTAGGTCCTCTCCTATCTGTGGACTTGGAAAGGGTCAGGGGGGAGATGAGGGAAGGACAATGGGACTGGGAAGGAATGAGGGAGGAGGCTGCAGCTGGGATACAAAATTAAAAAGTGTAACTAATATTTAAAAATAAAATAAAATAAACCAAAACACTAAGTCTACAGAACAAAGAAAAATTATTAAAAGGAGCAAGGGAGAAAGGCCAAGTAACATACAAAGGTAGACCTGTCAGAATCATACCAGATTTCTCATCAGAAATTTTGAAAGAAAGAAGGGCCTGGGAAGATATCATGCAGACTCTAAGGGACCACAGATACCAACCCAGAGTACTATACCCAGCAAAGCTTTCAATCAACACAGATGGAGAAAACAAAATATTCCATGACAAAACTAAAGAATATCTACACAACAACCCAGGCCAACAGAAGATGGTAGAAGGAAAACTCCAATCTATTGAAATCAACTATCCCCAAGAAAGCACAGGATATAGATAACTCATAAGAAAAAATTAAAAGAAAACAAGCATAGAAACACAGTAACACCACCAAATCCACAATAAAATGAACTAAAATTCACTGGTTGCTATTATCAATCAACATCGATGGACTCAACTCTCTAATTAAAAGACACAGACTAACATAATGGTTGCGGAAATAGGGTCCAATATTCTGCTGCATCCAAGAAACACAACTCTACAACAAAGGTAAATACTACCTCAGAGTAAAGGGCTGGAAAAATGTTTTTCAAACAAATGGACCCAGAAAACAAGCTGAGATAGTTTTCCTAATATCTAATAAATAGACTTTCAACCAAAATTAATCAAAAAAAATAAGGTGTGGCATTTCATTCTTATCAAAGGAAAAATCCACCATAAGAACATCATAACCTGAACTTCTGTGCACCAAATAAAAGAGCACCTGCATTTGTAAATTAAACATTATTAAAGCTTAAATCACACATCAATCCCAAAACCTTAATAGTAGGACACTTCAACACTCCACACATATCTTGGAATATATCATCTAGACAGAAGCTAAATAGGGATATAATGAGTCTTACAGAGATCCTAAATTGAATGGAACTAATAAATGTCTACAAAACTACTCACTAAAACTCAAAAGAGTATACCTTCTTTTCACTAAACCTTCTTAAACATTGACCATATAGGCAGAAAACAAGCCTAAACAGATAAAAGAATATCAACATAAGCACTTTATCCTATCAGACCACCATGGCCTAAGAGTAGACCTCAACAACAACAGAAATAACAAAAAGCCTACATACCCATGGAAACTAAAAAACTCTCTGACCAATGAGAGCTTGGTCAGGGAAGAAATGAGTAAAGAAATTAGAGACTTCCTAAAATTCAATGAAAATGAAAGCACAATTTCCCTAAACTTATGGGACACAATGAAAGCATTGCTAAGAGGCAAGTGCATAGTACTAAGTGTCTTCAGAAAGAAGTTTGAGATATCTCATACAAGCAACTTAATGGCACACCTAAAAGCCCTAGAAAACCAAAACCAGACACACCCAAGAGGAATAGATGATTGGATATAAGCAAAATCAGATCTGAAATCAATGAATTAGAACCAAAGAACACAATTCAATGAATCAATGAAACTAATAGCTAGTTCTTTGAGAAAATTAATGAGACAGTCAAACTAATTAAAAGGCAGAAACTATTCAAATCACCAAAATCAGAAAAGAAACAGAGGGCATAATGACAAACACTGAGGAAATGCAAACAATCATTAGGTTTTATTACAAAAGCCTATATGCCACCAAAGTAGAAAATCTAAATGAAATGGACATTTTTCTTGATAGATTCCATTTACCAAAATTAAATCAAATCAGATAAATAGAATAAATAGTCCTATATCATCTAAGGAAATGAAGCAGTCATCAAAAGTTTCACTTCCAGAAAACCTCAGGGGCAGATGGTTTCAGCACAGAATTCTACCAGACATTCAAAGAACTAACTCCAAGTATCTTTAAACTCTTCCACAAAATAAAAACAGAAAGAGTAATATCAAACTCATTCTATGAAGCTACAGTCATCTTGATACCTAGACCACACGAAGATCCAATAAACAAAGGGAACTTCAGACTTCTCTTATGAATATTCAGATATAATCAATAAAATGCTCTCAAAATGAATCCAAGAACACATAGGATATCCACCATGACCAAGTAGGCTTCATCTCAAGCATGCAGGGGTGGTTTAATACATGGAAATCTATCAATGTAATCCACCATATAAACAAACTAAAAGAGAAAAACCACATTATCATCTCCTTAAATGCCAAAAAAATGCATTTGACAAAATCCAACACCCATTCATGTTTAAAGTCTTGTAGAGATCAGGGATAAAAGGCACATACTTACACATAGTAAAGAAAATACAGAGAAGGCCTATAGCCAACATCGAAATAAATGGAGAGAAATTTAAATCAATCCCACTGAAATTAGAGACAAGGCAAGGCAGCCCATTCTCTCTCAATCTATTCAAATAAGACTTGAAGTCCTAACTAGAACAATAAGACAACTAAAGGATATCAAGAGAAAACAAATCTGAAAGAAAGAAGTTAAAGTATCATTATTCAGAGATGATATGACAGTATACATGCATGACCCTTAAAATTCAACCAGAGACCTCCTTCAGCTGATAAAACCCTTCAGCAAAGTGGTTGGATACAAAACCTACTAAAAAAATTCAGTAGCCCTTTTGTATATGAAAGTCAAAAGTGCTGAGAAAGAAATTAAGGAAACTCGACCCTTTACAATAGCCACTAATAACATGAAGTACCTTGGTGTGACTCTAACCAAGCAACTTAGAATCATGTTTGAAAAAACTTCAAATCTCTGAAGAATGAAATTGAAGAAGATCTCAGAAGATGGAAAAACTTCCCATGCTTCTGAATCAGTAGGATTAATGGAGTGAAAATGGCCATCCTGCTAAAAGAATTCTGCAGGCTAAATGCAATTTCCATCAAAATACCAACACAATTCTTTACAGACCTTAAAAGAACAATTCTCAAATAAAAAACTCAGAAATGCTAAAACAATCCTGTATCACAGATCATCTGGAGGTATCTCCATCCACGATCTCAAGCTTTACTACAGAGCAATAGTAGTAAAAACTGCATGACAATGGCATAAAAACAGAATGGTAGATAAATTGAATCGAATACTAGACCAAAAAATAAACACACACATCTATGGATAGTTGATTTTTGAAAAGAAGCCAAAACCATACAATGGAAAAAAAAAGATAGCATCCTCAACAAATTGTGCTGGTTTCACATGTAGAAAATGCAAATAGATCCATATTTATCAACCTTCACAAAACTAATATCCAAGTGAATCAAAGATCTAACATAAACCAAGACACACTAAACCTCTTAGATGAAGAAGTGGGGAAGAGGCTTGAACTCATTGCTACAAGAGACAATTTCCTGAACAGAACACCAGCTGTACAGGCTCTAAGACGAACAATCAAGAAATGGGACTTCATGAAACTGAAAAACAAAGGACACTGTCATCAGAACAAAAGGACTGGGAATCGATCTTCACCAAACCAATATCTAACATAGGGCTAATATCCAGAATATATAAAGAACTCAAAAAGTTAAACAGCAACAAATCAAACAATCCAATTAAAATTGGGGTACAGAGCTAAACAGAGAAGTCTCAATAGAGGAATATAGAATGACAGAGAAACACTTAGAGAAATGCTCAACATCCTTAGTCCTCAGGGAAATGCAAATCAGAGCAACCCTTATACCCATCAGAATGGCTAAGTTCAAAAACTCAAGTGACAACACATGCTGGAGAGGATGTAGAGAAAGGGGAATCCCTCATCCATTGCAGGTGGGAATACAAACTTGCATAATCACTTTGGAAATCAATATGATGCTATCTCGGAAAATAAGGATTAGTGTTACCTGAAGATTCTGTTATACCACTCCTCGGAGTATAATCAAAATATTCTCATTATGCAAAAAGGATATTTGCTCAACCATGTTTGTAGAAGCTTTGTTTGTAATAGTCAGAATCTGGAAACAACCCAGATGTCCCTCAGGTGAGGAATGGAAACAGACATTTTTGTACATTTGTACAATGGAATACTACACAGCAATTAAATACAAGGAAATCATGAAATTTGCAGGCAAATGGTAGGAACTAAAAAGATCATCCTGAGTGACAGAAAGACACACAAGGTATATACCCACTTACACGTGGCTATTAGAAGGAGGACCCAGGGTAAGACGAATAATCCTCATTCAGAAAGGCAAATGGGATGGACATTGAAAGAGGGAGAAAATGGGAAACAGAACAGGAGCCTACCACAAATGGCCTCTGAAAGACTCTACTTAGCAAGGTATTGAAGCAGATGCTGAGGCTCAAAGCCAAACTGTGGACAGAGTGCAGGGAATCTTATGAAAGAATGGGTGATTGAAAGACCTGAAGGGAACAGGATCGCCACAAGGAGAGCAACAGAACCAAAAAATCTGGGCACAGGTTCTCTGAGACTGATACTCCAACCAAGGACCATGCATGGAGATAACCTAGAAGCCATGCACAAATGTAACCCATGGCAGTTCATTGTCAAAGTGGGTGTCCTAGTAAGGGGAACAGGTGCTGTCTCAGACATGAACTCAGTGGCTGGCTCTTTGATCACTTTCCCCTGGCAGGGGAGTAGCCTTACCAGGCCACAGTGGAAGACAATGCAGCTTGTCTTTATGAAACCTGATTGGCCAGGGTTAAATGGAAAGGGAGGAAGACCTCCCTATCAGTGGACTTGGGGAAGAACTTGGGAGTAGAAGAGGGAGAAAAGGTGGGTTTTGGAGGGGATGTGGGTGGGGTTACAACTGGGATAAAATGTATAAATTTTTATTAATTAAAAATAAGTTAATTAGGGGGAGATCCAAGATGGCTGCCACGAGAGAACACTGTGTCTGAGGAGTAGGAGAGCAGAAACAACGCACCGACCAGGAGACTGAACTCTGGGACCTAAAACGCCAGCATTGTGAGTGCCAGGTGAGCGGAACTCCTACGGTGAGAAAATCAAGTGGGAAAACCCTAGGGACACCCAGTTATTACCTGGAGAAATTTCCCTGTAACCAGCGGCGCACAGCTCTGATCTGGACGAGCGGCTGCACTGGGCGCCCGCACCCGCCATTATAGACTGTCTCCCGGGCAGTCTCAGGAGAAACCAGGTGCCCTTTTCACTGAACTGCGCCCTACGAGCGCACACTGCACCCGGGTTCTGCTTCGACCCACAGGTGTGCTGCGGGTTTGGTCCGATCATCAGAACCACACCAGACTGAGTGGATTCGGGGACCATTTTGACCAGTCCGCACATTGCCGGGGCGCAAGCCAAAGCCCTGCCAGCAAAATCTCAGTCAGTGTGTGAGTCCGCCTGCGGATCTGGGAGGATCCCGAGTTCTGCACCAACCCACGGGTGTGCAGCTGGCGCGAACAGATCGTGGGAAACACCACAGACTGAGTGGATTGAGGGACCATTTTGACCAGTCCACACACTGCAGGGGCACGGGCATAACGCTTCTGCCAGTAAAAACTCAGTCAGTGTGTGAGTCCACCAGCAGCAAAAACTCAGTCAGTGTGTGAGTCCGCCAGCGGATCTGGGAGGATCCCGAGTTCTGCATCAACCCACGGGTGTGCGGCAGGCGCAATCGATCTCAGGAACCACCACAGGCTGAGTGGATTGGGGGACCATTTTGACCAGTCCACACACTGCCGGGGCGTGAGCCTAACGCTTCCACCAGCAAAAACTCAGTCAGGGTGTGAGTCCGCCAGCGGATCTGGGAGGATCCCGAGTTCTGCACCAACCCACGGGTGTGCTGCTGGCGCGAACCAATCATGGGAACCACCACAGACTGAGTGGATTGGGAGACCATTCGGACCAGTCCGCACACTGCGGGGGCACTGGCCAAACGCTTCTGCCAGCAAAATCTCAGTCAGTGTGTGAGTCCGCCAGCGGATCTGAGAATAACCCAAGCAAAAACCCCAGTTCAGGTGTCTGTCCACGGGCCAGACAGAGAAGGCTTCAGGCACCATTTCTGACAGCCCTGCATACAGCAGATACAGACAAACCCAAACCCACTGTGTGTGCCCCAAACATCATCTCAGACCTTGGTGCACAGCCCCTGGCACAGAAGGAGGCGCCAAATCTCCATTCCAGGGGAGAGCCCTTAACAGCAAGCCCAGGGCGGAGTCCACAGCCTCCAGCTGACATCTCAAAACTGGACACTCAGACTCTAGCACAGAGTGAGGAGTAAAGACTCCAGACCAGAGGGGTGACCAGCCTGCAGTGCTCACAGCTTCTAGCACAGAGCACGAAGCTGGGCACACAGAGCCCACAACAGAGTTCAACTGAGACAAAACACATACCACAACCCACCAGAAATCCCTGATCTTCTTGAA
>JAQQSO010007668.1:0-10469 GCA_028658305.1 Pachyuromys duprasi | reverse complement strand
TTAATTTAGGTAGATGGAATCTATCAAGAAAAGAGTCCATTTCATTTATATTTTCAAATTTTGTGGCATATAGGCTTTTGTAGTAAGACCTAATGATTGTGTGGATTTCTTCAGTGTCTGTAGTTATGTCCCCCTTCTCATTTCTGATTTTGCTGATTTGGATTGTTTCTGTCTGCCTTTTTTTAGTTTGGCTAATGGTTTGTCTATCTCGTTGATTTTCTCAAAAACAAGCTCTTGGTTCCATTGATTCTTTGAATAGTTTTATTTGTTTCTAATTGATTGATTTCAGCCCTGAGTTGATTATTTCCAGCCATCTGCTCCTCTTGGGTGTATCTGCTTCTTTTTTTCTAGGGCTTTCAGTTAGGCCATTAAGTTGCTTGTATGAGATGTTTTGAATTTCTTCTTGAAGGCACTTAGTGCTATGAACTTTCCTCTTAGCACTTCCTTCATTGTATCCCATAGGTTTGGGTATGATGTACTTTCATTTTCATTGAATTCTAGGAAGTCTTTAATATCTTTCTTTATTTCTTTCCTAACCAAGCTGTCATTGAGTAGCAAGTTGTTCAGTTTCCATGTATGTGTAGGCTTTTTGCTGTTTCTGTTGTTATTGATGTCCAGCTTTTGACCATGATGGTCAGATAGGATACAAGGGTTTATTTCAATCTTTTTGTACGCTGATTCTTGCTAGTCTGGTGACCATGCCTGTGCAACTGGGGGTCTCTTCCGGGTTCTGGCTGAGTGTCCTGGGAGTGGACAGGGCCAGTTCCTGCACCTTGGGGCTTTGTCTCACCTGGAAAACAGGATCACTGTTGTTTTGGGACCCACAGTTCAGTCCCTTGATAGCTGTACCGAAAATGTTGTTCTGTAGCTCAGAAGCAGAGTCCTCCTGGCGCCGCCATCTTGTCCCACCCCCAAATTTCTGTTTTTGACATCATAGTATATCTTACCTTTTTCCTATCCTTTTCCTTATTCGAAGCTCTCCCATGTAACCCTTAATTGATGTTTTCAAATTTATGGTCATTATTACATTAATAGTAACATACACACAACACACATGCACAAATTTAACACACACACACATACATATGCATTCAATCTTTTGTATATATGTTTCCAGGTTTGACCATTTGATATTAGATAAGCAAATATGAGGACTCATTCCTTGGGAACACTATTTCTCCAGTTCTTAGCATTTCTTATTTGCCTATACTGTTATAATAGGGGTTGAGCTTTGCCCTTCAGTGTTTGCAGGTTTCTTGATGTCATCTTTGTTCAGGTTTGGCTTTGGCAGGCATGTTGCTGAGACTTCATAGGTATAGCTTTTCTGATGTTTTGAAAAAAAACATAGTCTAATAAATGTCACAAAATAGTTTCCTATTCTTATGGTTCTTATCTCCCTGGACACTGTACTTTTTTATAAATTTATTTATTTTTTATTAATTACAGTTTATTCACTTTGTATCCTAGCTGTAGCCCCTTCCTTCTTCCCCTCGCAATCCCACCCTCTTCCCTCATCTCCTCCCATGCCTCTCCCCAAGTCCCTTAATAAGGGAGGACTTCCTCCCCTTTCCTCTGACCCTAGCCTATCAGGTCTCCTCAGGACTCGCTGCATTGTCTTCCTCTGCAGCCTGGTAAGGTTGTTCCACTCTGGGTGAGGGAAAAGATTATCAAAGAGCCAGCCACTGAGTTCATGTCAGAGACAGCCCCTCTTCCCCTCACTAAGGAATCCACATGGAGACTGAGCTGCCATGGACTATATTTCTGCAGGGGTTCTAAGTTATCTCCATGCATGGTTCTTGGCTGGACATTGCTCAACCATGTTCATAGCAGCTTTGTTCATAAGAGCCAGAATCTGGAAACAACCCAGATATGCCTCAGTGGAAGAATGAATACAGAAATTGTGGTACTTTTACACAATGGAATATTACTCTGCAATTAAAAACAAGGAAATCATGAAATTTGCAGGCAAATGGTGGGATCTAGAAAAGATCATCCAGAGTGCAGTATCCCAGAAGCAGAAAGACATACATGGTATATACTCACTTATAAGTGGATATTAGACATACAATATAGGATAAACATACTAAAATCTGTTCACCTAAAGAAGCTAAGCAAGAAGGAGGACCCTGGGTAAGATGATCAATCCCCACTCAGAAAGGCAAATGAGATAGATGCTGGAAGAGGAGAAAACAAGGAACAGAACAGGAGCCTACCACAGAGGGCCTCTGAAAGACTCTACCCAGCAGTGTATCAAAGCAGATGCGCATACTCATAGGAAAACTTTGGGCAGAGTGCTGGGAATCTTATAAAAGAAGGGGAAGATAGAAAGACCTAGAGGGGACAGGAGCACCACAAGGAAAGCAACAAAACCAAAAAATCTGGGCCCATGGGTCTTTTCTGGAACTGGACACTGTTCTTTCGATTGAGAGATTTTCAGAGATTTCATACAGTTCTTGAAAAACTAAGGATATATCCAACTGGAAGCTTAAAGAAAATATGTTTTATTAATGCTCTTTGTAGTTTATTGATAGAAAACTAACTGTTATAAAATAATAATAATATATTAAATGTAAAATGCATTTTATTATTTTCAGAATTTCTGAAAATCAGTATTTTTATCATTCATGTCTAGATTTGTTAGTTCTTTCTGTTGATATCTTATTTTAAACTTTTTATTTCCCCTTTAAATCACATGCCCACATGGATTTACCTAAGAATCATAAACTATTAATTTAAAAAGATAATAAATCAAAGAAATCTAAAACCATTCACGTGTCTACTGCTGTAAGACTGACCACACAGAAAACTTATTTGAAACATAATACTAATTAAATATATTGGTATTATTAATACATTATTTAGGATGTTCTTTCATAGTTTCATATTCTTCTGATTAGTGTCATTGTTTCACAATGTTAGTGATTATATTTCTAGCAGATTATAAGAAATCAAAGTACAAAATGGCAGTTTTCAAGTTTGTTCAGACTTTATGACTTTTGGATAGATTGAAGATGTTTTTTTTTTGTAAATTATCTGCTCTCAAATCATACTTTAAAAGTTTATATTCACATACTTTGATACAGTTATCCCTCTTCTTCTCTTACCTCTACTTGCAGAGTTTAAATCAGTTAGCAAGTATCATATACCCACCTTTCTTGTTGAAGCCTAGTATTGTAGGTATTCATTTTATGTTCTTTTTACTATGTTAAATTTATTTCTCAACTAATCTATACATTGCCCTTTTCACAACTTTAGTATTTACTGTCTCTCTTTCCTGTATTTCCACCCTGTATCCCATTCATCAAACTTCTAGACTTCCTGAAAGCACCACCATAGAAAGAAACCACAGCTTAATGCCTTAATCCTTCTGCTACACAAACTGGCAAAGTTCATTCCTCAATCAATCTTGCTGTCCATTGCTTTTACTTCTTCATTCATGTTTCTGAATTCTCTTAGAATAAAATCACTCCAGTGTATGGATTTGTGTCAGTACATATCCATTGCCTGTAACCTCGACTGATGATTATAAGCTACTGAAACATGGGTTGTGGTTATTTATATTCACTTTGTAACAGAAAAGCTGTGCATTATGTGGCTAGGAATGCCACCTGATAGATCTATTTTTGCTGCATCTTATTTGTCTAGGTGATGCTATTTTATGTTTGGCATTTTTCACATTTCTCAATTATGAATTCATTTCAAAAATATTTTATGATGACAACTAATACACTGGATGGAATTTTAATGTAAATGACCTTTAAATTATGTCAATAATTGGTTTTGGTTGTCCTCACTTTACTTATTACCTTCACTTCTGTTGCTGCCTCTGTCAATCAAGACATTCACAAGGCAGTTCCAGGCTTTGTGGCATTTTGGTCTCCTGACTTGCAGCACATTATACCTCTCATTAAGTCTCTGTGTTATTTTAGGATTTTGCTTGTTTGGCTCAATATCTCTCTTCCTTTCAGGTTAAATGCTGTAAACAAAAGGCAAGTGTAATAGCTGCCCAATCAAATTATAGAAAGAATGCTGAAAAGGTCAAAATGGCAAAACACACTATGGTAATTTATGTAATGTAGAATGTATTAAAATTCTGGCCTTCATTTTACTCAACAAAAAGGTGACATGGCAAGATAGAAATGGCATAGACTATTGAGAGTGCAGGTTTATCTGCCAGTCAGCAAGAATTAATGACTTTTTTTTATGTTGGGACGATTTCAACCCTTATTTAAAGCAATAGTCACTCTTATATCCAGTGTCAAACTCCATGTAGTTCTTCACTACTCATTTGTCTTTAAGAAGGGAAAGAAGCAGGCTTTACTCATAGACCTCAAACAATTTCCTCTACCTATACAGGTTTGTAAACCTTGCTTAATATGCACATTACATATTTCCTTATTTAGTCAATAGTTATACAAATATTTTATCATTTGTGAAAATAAATTGGAAGATAATTCTTACAAATATAAGCCAAGAGAGTGGGATTATTTTTATCAGAAATAAATTAGCACAAATTTTCAAAGATGTGATGAAGAATATTCCTCTTTTTCCTATTGACTGCTGGCTTCTGGATATAGATGTAGAAGTTCAATGTTAAGAAAGCATGTGGAAACATACTTGAAAGATTGAAGTATAATTTTTTTCTTATGTTTGCTGTGCAGTTGATACTGTAGTCAACAGGTCAAGGGCAATTTATTACAGCTGGAAATTTCCTGCATTAATGTGAGTTTGAATCAGGACAATATGGATAGAGAAACTGTTGTTTCTCCTTGCTATGGCTACCAAAATCATTTCAAAATGATTTGTATATGTTAACTAAATACAGAACTTTATCTTTAGAGCTTTTCATAGTCCTCTAGAAGCAGTCAATGGGATAAAGGTTAGTTCATAGTAAGATTATTAAAGGTTGTTTGTTTTTGTTTATTTTTCAGGCTCAGCTGTGAAAGAGGCAGGGTTTGTAGAGCCCCAGAATGGTCTCATTTAACTCCAGTTGTGGTTCAGTTTGTGAGTAACTTTGTAACAGGAATAGCAGAACACTTTAACTGCATTTGTGGGAGAATGGAAATTCACACAAGCCACAAGCCTTTACAATCACAGTGATTCTGTATGTTCACAGCCATATTTTATAAGTAATTAAAGGACTAATTAGAAAGCCTGGAATCTCTTTGATTCAAGTTCTTGTCAATCTACTAGGCTGACTCATATTGAAACTTTAAAATTTTGTAGTTCACTTTAAATCAGCCTTGCTATTTATTAAAACTGATGAAGGAGGTACTATAGAACTCCCGATTGTGTGAGGTGATATGACTGAGAACGTGAAAAGGGAGAGAAGGGCTGTTTGCCTGGAAAGTGTCATGTTAGGGTATGACAAACCAGTCTAGTTGTCAATTATGGTAACATTAGTTATAGACCATGCACTTACCAAGTCTGCAGTTTTAGTAGAAAAATGTTAGAAAATTTGGGAGTAATGATGTGTTTTGGCTGTACTTTGCTGTTTTAGCAAAATGACTTGGGGGCAAAATGGAGCTGAGATTAGGCAAGAAATCATAAGTTTTGCAATCTTATGTGGGACAAAATATAGCACTGCTAAGAGAAGCAATCTCTGCTTACAAGCTGCAATCATATTGACAGAGAAACTGATAATCTGGGCCCCCAAGCATTAAAATATCAAGTACTTTTTCAAGCTAAATATCAGAAGATGAGATTCTCACTTG
This sequence comes from Pachyuromys duprasi, assembly GCA_028658305.1. Lineage (NCBI taxonomy): Eukaryota > Metazoa > Chordata > Mammalia > Rodentia > Muridae > Pachyuromys > Pachyuromys duprasi. The sequence goes on along the minus strand of JAQQSO010007668.1, from coordinate 4,755 downwards.
CTGTCTATCTTTAGGACCTCCAAATTAAACTGTACATACAGATGAAGAGCCAGTAGCTCCAACTCAGAGTGAAGACTTCCCACCCACCTGTGCTGTTTCAAGACATAAGTTTAGCTGCTTTTATGCCATGGGAGGGCAAACAAGGTTAGTCCAGTATCATGACTGGCAAAAGGAGGTATGGCAGGTTTGAGGTACACATCTACAAAGAAACTTTGGGCATGGGTATTTTGATGATGCTCTTGATGATGAGGAGGAGGAGAAGGACATGGAAAGTGCTGCTGTTGTTGCTGATGATGATATCTGACCATAAAAGATAAATTAAAATGCTATTTACATGTGGTAATTATAATTCCCAAGAGAAAATAAGTCAAGAATTATGTTTATAACCTAATTTTGGGCTTGTCAAAGTAGAAAACAAAGCTTTTTGTTGTTGTTGAACAGTTTACGTTGATGAATACAAAATGTCTTGCTACTAACAAAAGAATTAAAAAAATTCAGGACTGTTAGTATTTACTGTCCTATGGGGTGAGTTTAAATTCATAAACGCAAACATTATTACTTATGTGGAAGATAATATTCATGATGCAAACACTGAAGAACGTTCAAAATGTTACTTGTCAGTTGAACTGATGAAATATAAAATTGATTACTAAGTAGTTTTCAGTCATTCATTGTCCACATTACAGTCTATTTCTCTGTACTTTGCAGCTTACTTATAATTGATACAAACCATACAGGTAGCTCTCCATCCCTATTTCGGCACTGTTTTTTCCTATGAGATTTCTGTAACTACTTGTGTTATTAGTTATAATTAAAACATTTCTATCATTTAGGATGTCATTGGATTATTATGCAAGTAATACATCCCAAAAGATGTTCAATTTTCTGTATTATTTAGTAGACATAGTGGCACTTTAACATTTCCCATTATTTAAAATGTGCATCAAATCTCATAAAAATGAGTAAATACCAAGGTTTTATTTTATGAACTACACTAACTTTCCAGACTGTTAGGAAACAATTAAATAATTAATTGATTATTTAGTTTCCTCTAACATATGTGGACACATTTCTTTTAAATGAACGATTTAGTTACTGCCAAATTTAGAGTTATTTATTTTAATTTTTAAATTATTTTTATTGTTTCATCGTAACTTGAATAGAATTTTCTTTTTATTTTAATTTTTATTAATTAATAAAAATCCCCCATAAACCCCTTCCTCCTCCCTTCCCAATCCCACCTTCCTTCCCCCTTCTCCACATATGCCCCTCCCCAAGTCCACTGATAGGGAAGGTCTTCCTTTCCTTCCTTCTGATCCTAGTCTATCAGCTCTCTCTGGGGTCATTGCATTGTCTTCTTCTGTGGCCTGGTAAGGCTGCTCCCCCATCAGGGTGAGGTGATCAAAGAGCAGGCCATTCAGTTCATGTCAGAGGCAGTCCCTGTTCCCATTATTATAGAACCCACTTGGATACTGAGCTGCCATGGGCTCATCTTTGAAGGGTTTCTAGGTATTCTCCTTGCATGGTACTTGGTTGGAGTATCAGTCTCAGGAAACACCCCTGTGCTCAGATTTTTGGTTCTGTTGCTCTCCTTGTGGAGCTCCTGTCCACTCCCTGTCTTACTATTTCCCACATCTTTCGTTAGATTCCATGCACTCTGCTCAACAGTTGGCCATAAGTCTGAGCATCTGCTTTGATATTGTGCAGGGCAGAGCCTTTCATGGGAACTCTGTGACAGGCCTCTAGCTTGTGTCCTGTTTTCTTCTTCTGATGTCAATCTGCTTAGCCCGTCTGGCTGGGGATTGTGTATTTTAGCCAGAGTCCTCCCTCTTGATTAGTTTCTTTAGATGTACAGATGTTAGTAGGTTTATCCTATTTTATATGTCTATATGAGTGAGTATATACCATGTGTGTCTTTCTGCTTCTGGGATAGCTCACTTAGGATGATCTTTTCCAGTTCCCACCATTTACCTGCAAATTTCATGATTTCCTTGTTTTTTATTGCTGAGTAATATTCCATTGTGTAGATGTACCACAATTTCTGTATCCATTCCTCAGTTGAGGGGTATCTGGGTTGTTTCCAGCTTCTGGATATTACAAATAAAGCTGCTACAAACATGGTTGAGCAAATGTCCTTATTGTGTACTTGAGCCTCTTTTGGATATATGCCTAGGAGTGGTATAGCTGGATCTTGAGGAAGCGCTATTCCTAGTTGTCTGAGGAAGCTCCAGATTGATTTCCAGAGAGGTTGTACAAATTTATATTCCCACCAGCAGTGGAGGAGGGTTCCCCTTTCTCCACAACCTCTCCAGCATGTGTTATCACTAGAGTTTTTGATTTTGGCCATTCTGATGGGTTTAAGGTGAAATCTCTGGGTTGTTTTGATTTGCATTTCCCTGATGGCTAATGACGTTGAGCATTTTTTAAGTGTTTCTCTGCCATTAGATATTCCTCTATCGAGAGTTCTCTGTTTAGCTCTGTTCCCCATTTTTTAGTTGGATTACTTGATTTGTTGCTTTTCAACTTCTGTAGTGTTTTATATATACTGGATATTAGCCCTCTGTCAGATAAAGGGTTGGTGAAAATTATTTCCTAATCTGTAGGCAGTCGTTTTGTTTTGCTGACAGTGTCCTTAGGTTTACAGAGGCTTTTCAGTTTTATGAGGTCCCATTTATTGGTTGCTGCTCTTACAGCCTGTGCTGTTGGTGTTCTGTTCAAGAAGTAGTCTCCTGTGCCAATGAGTTCTAGGGTCTTTCCCACTTTTTCTTCTAACTGAAGTAATGTGTCTGGTGTTATGTTGAGGTCTTTGATCCACTTGGACTTTTGTGCAGGGTGATAAGTATGGATCTATTTGCATTTTTCTAAATGTAGACATCCAGTTAGACTAGCACCGTTTGTTGAAGATGCTATCTTTTTTCCATTGTATGGTTTTGGCATCTTTGTCAGAAATCAGGTGTCCATAAGTGTGTGGGTTTATTTCTGTGTCCTCTATTCCATTCCATTGATCCACCATTTTCTTTCTATGCCAGTACGATGCAGTTTTTATTACTGTTGCTCTATAATACAGCTTGAGATCAAGGATGGAGATACCTGCCGAAGATCTTTTATTGTAGAGGATTGTTTTAGTAATTCTGGGTTACTTGTTATTCCATACGAACTTGAGAATTTTTCTTTCAAGATCTGTAAATAATTCTGTTGGTAATTTGATGGGAATTGCATTGAATCTGTAGATTGCTTTTGGTAAGATGGCCATTTTACTATGTTAATCCTGCGAAGCCATGAGCATGGGAGATCTTTCCATCTTCTAATATCTTCTTCTAACTCTTTTTTCAGAGACCTGAAATTTTTTTCATACGAGTCTTTGACTTGCTTGTTTAGGGTCAAACCAAAGTACTTTATGTCTTTTGTGGCAATTGTGGAGGGTGCTGTTTCCCTAATTTCTTTCTCAGCTCTTTTGTCTTTTGTATACAGGAAGGCTACTGATTTTTTTTAGTTAATTTTGTATCCAGCCACTTTGCTTAAGGTGTTTATCAGCGGTAAGAGTTCCCTGGTAGAATTTTTGGGGTCACTGAGGAATACTATCATATCATCTGCAAATAGTGATACTTTGACCTCTTCCTTTTCAATTCCTATCCCCTTGATCTCTTTCAATTCTCTCATTGCTCTAGCAAGGACTTCCCGAACGACGTTGAAGAGCTATGGAGAGAGTGGGCAGCCTTTCCTTGTTCCTGATTTCAGTGGAATTTTTTCAAGTTTCTCTCCATTTAGTTTAATGTTGGCTATAGGCTTACTGTATATTGTCTTTATTATGTTTAGGTATGTGCCTTGTATACCTGATCTCTCCAAGACTTTAAACATGAATGGATGTTGGATTTTGTCAAATGCTTTTTCAGCATCAAAGGATATTATCATGTGTTTTTTTTCTTTCAGTTTGTTAATATGGTGGATCACATTGATGGATTTCCATATATTGAACCACCCCTGCATACCTTGGATGAAACCTACTTGGTCATAGTGGATGCCATCTTTGATGTGTTCTTGTATTTGGTTTGCAAGTATTTTGTTGAGTATTTTTGCATCAATGTTCATAAGGGAGATTGGCTTGAAATTCTCTTTCTTTGTTGCATGTTTGTGAGGTTTAGGTACCAAGGTGACTGTGGGTTCATAGAATGAGTTTGGTAGTGTTTCTTCTGTTTCTATTTTGTGGAAAAGTTTAGAAAGAACTGGAGTCAGCTCTTCTTTGAAGGTCCGGTAGAATTCTGTGCTGAAACCATCCGGTCCTGGGCTTTTTTTTTTTTTTTTTTCGGATGGGAGATTTTGATGACCGCTTCTATTACCTTAGGGGATATAGGACCATTTAATTGATTTATCTGGTCTTGATTCAGCTTTGGTAAGTGGAACTGATCATGAAAGTTGTCCGTTTCATTTAGATTTTCAAATTTTGCAGCATATAGCCTTTTGAAGTAAGTCCTAAAGATTGTTTGGATTTTCTCAGTGTCTGTAGTTATGTCCCCCTTTTCATTTCTGATATTATTAATTTGGATAGTGTCTCTCTGCCTTTTAATTAGTTTGGCTAAAGGTTTGTCTATCTTGTTGATTTTCTCAAAGAGAAAATTACAGAGAAAGAACTTAGGGAAGAAAGCAGGTACTACACAGTTAAGCATAACCAATAGACTACAAGAGACGGAAGAAAGAATCTCAGGTGTGGAAGATACAATGGAAGAAATCAATGTATCCATCAAAGAAAATGTTAAA
>JAQQSO010007667.1:0-10469 GCA_028658305.1 Pachyuromys duprasi | reverse complement strand
CCATCCCTGACCTCAAGCTGTACTACACAGCAATAGTAATAAAAACTGCATGGTATTGGCATAGAAACAGAATAGTGGATCAATGGAACCGAATAGAAGACCCAGAAATGAACCCACACACCTATGGAAACTTGATTTTTGACAAAGAAGCCAAAACCATTCAATGGAAAAAAGACAGCATCTTCAACAAATGGTGCTGTTCCAACTGGATATCTGTATGCAGAAAAATGAAAATAGATCCATATTTATCACCTTGCACAAAGCTAAAGTCCAAGTGGATCAAAGACCTCAACATAAAACCAGACACACTAAACCGGTTAGAAGAAGAAGTGGGGAAAACCCTAGAACTCATTGGCACAGGAGACCTCATGAAACTGAAAAGCTTCTGTAAAGCAAAAGATACTGTCATCAAAACAAAACAACAGCCTACAGACTGGAAAAGGATCATTACCAATCTTACTTCTGACAGAGGGCTCTTATCTAGTATATATAAAGAACTCAAGAAGTTAAAAAGCAAGAAATCAAGTAATCCAATTAAAAAATGGGGTATGGAGCTAAAAAGAGAACTGACTGTAGAGGATTATAGAATATAAAGCTGTGTGTTGTTATGTCCCCCTTTTCATTTCTGATTTTGTTGACTTGGATGTTATCTCTCTGCCTTTTAGTTAGTTTGGCTTAGGGTTTGTCTAATTTGTTGATTTTCTCAAAGAACCAGCTCTTGCTTTCATTGATTCTTTGAATTGTTTTATTTGTTTCTAATTTATTGATCTCAGCCCTGAGTTTGATTATTTCCAGCCATGTACTTCTTTTTTTCTAGGGCTTTTAGGTGAGCCATTAAGTTGCTTGAATGAGATGTCTCGAATTTCTTCTTGAAAGAACTTAGTGCTGTGAACTTTCCTCTTAGCACTGCCTTCATTGTGTCCCATAAGTTTGGGTATGTTGTGTCTTCATTTTCATTGAATTCAAGGAAGACTTTAATTTTTTTCTTTATTTTTTTCCTGACCCAGCTGTCATTTAGTAGCCAGTTGTTCAGTTTCCACGTGTTTGTAGGCTTTTTGCTATTTCTGTTGTTGTTGAGGTCGAGCTTTAGTCCATGGTGATAAGATAGGATACAAGGGATTATTTCAATATTCTTTTATCTGTTGAGGTTCACTTTGTGACCAACCATATGGTCTATTTTGGAGAAGGTTCCATGAGGTGCTAAGAAGAAAGTAAATTTTTTTATGTTTGGGTGTAAGGTTCTGTAGATATCTGTTAGGTCTATTTGATTCATGACCTCTGTTAGAGACATTATTTCTTTGTTTAATTTTTGTTTTGTTGATCTGTCCTTTGTTGAGAGTGGAGCGTTGAAGTCTCCCACTGTTAATGTGTGGGGATCTATGTGTGGTTTAAGTTTTATCAATGTTTCTTTTACAAATGTGGGTGCCCTTGTATTTGGGGCATAGATGTTAGGATTGTGATGTCTTCCTGGTGGAATTTTCCCTTGATGAGTATGAAGTGTCCTTCTGCATCTCTTTTTATTAATTTTGGTTGAAAGTCTATTTCATCTGATATTAGAATGGCCACTCCTGCTTGCTTCTTGGGTCCATTTGCTTGGAAAACCATCTTCCAGCCCTTTACCCTCAGGTAATGTCTATCTTTGTGACTTAGGTGTATTTCTTGTATGCAACAGATTGCTGGGTCTTGTTTATGCATCCATTCTGTTAGTCTGTGTCTTTTTATTGGAGAATTGAGTCCATTGATGTTGAGAGAGATTAATGACCAGTGGCTGTTAGATCCTTTGATTTTGATGTTGGCTGTGGTAGTAAGTTTGTGTGCTTGGTTACTTTTTGTTTTACTGTAGTGAGGTTAGTTATTTCCTGTGTTTTCTTGAAAGTGGGTAGGTTTTTTGGGTTGTATTTTTCCTTCTATTACCTTCTGTAACGCTGGATTTGTGTGTAGGTATTGTTGAAATTTGTTTTTGTCATTGAATGTCTTGTTTTCTCTGTCTATGAGGACTGAGAGTTTTGCTGGGTATAGTAGCCTGGGCTGACATCTGTGTTCTCTTAGGGTCTGCATGATGTCTCTCCAGGCCCTTCTGGCTTTCTCTGTTGAGAAGTCAGGTGTGATTCTGATGGGTTTACCGTTATATGTTACTTGGCCTTTTCCCTTGCAGCTTTTAGTATTTTTTCTTTGTTCTGTATCCTTACAGTTTTGATTATTATGTCACAGTAGGATTTTCTTTTCTGGTCTAATTTATTGGGTGTTATGTAGGCCTCTTGTATTCTTATTGGCCTCTCCTTTAAGTTGGGGAAATTTTCTTCAATGATTTTGTTGAAAATATTTTCTGGGCCTTGGAGGAGGGAATCTTCTTTTTACTCTTTCTTAGGTTTTGTCTTTTCATATTGTCTTGGATTTCTTGGATGGTCTGTGTCAGGAATTTTTTAGATTTAACATTCTCTTTAACAGATATATCGATTTCTTCCATTGTATCTTCCACACCTGAGATTCTTTCTTTCATCTCTTGCAGTCTATTGGTTATGCTTACCTCTGTAGTTCCTGCTTTCTTTCCTAAGTTCTTTCTCTCCATAATTTCCTCCATTTGTGTTTTCTTTAATTTTTCCAATTCTATCTTCAGATCTTGAGCTGTTTTATTGATTTCCATCACCTGTCTGGCTGTATTTTCCTTCAATTCCTTCAGCTGTTTGAACAATCCTCTGTTTCTTTTATTTCTTTCAGTGATTTAAGTATTTCCTCTCTAGAGGCCACAAACTGGCTGCAACTTCCTGTATTTCTTTACAGATGGCCATAACCTGTTTGTCTTTATCTTCCTCTAGATCTTTACACATTTTATTTGTTTCCTCTATTATCTTCTTCATAAGCATAGATGTTAGGTAATCTTCTTGAATTTCAATTATGCTGGGGTGTCCAGGGCTGCTTGCCCTTGGATAACTAGGTTCTGGAGATGCCGTATTGCTCTGTCTTTTGTTGGTTGATCTTTTACACTGGCCTCTACCCATTGGTCTTTCTTAGGTGTTAGGTGTTAGTTTGTGGTGGTTCCGGGAATCCTGTGGTGGGGAGAATCCCCTTGGCAGGAAGATGGTTTTTCCTGAAGGAAGCCTCCTCAGCTTTTTGGATATGGTCACTGAATGGCTGGTGTTTTTCGGGAATTGCCACAGCTCACCTCACAGACCTGAGTGGTAACTGTGGTCCTTGTTAGTCATGAGGGCTCTCCTCTCACCCAGAGAAGACCAGGGGACAGTTGTCCTGCTTCTGGGTTTCTTGCTGTAAATTTAGTGAGCTGCAGCTATTGCCTGGGTGCCCCGTGGTTTGGTCAGTTTTGTTAGGGATAACTGATTGCCCCTTGGAGCAGTGTCTGGGGATTTATCTCAGGGATCCCAGGCCTCTGTAGGACTGAGGTTGGAGCTCTGTGCCCCAGTACCTAAGCGGTAGTCAGTGGCAGGTGAGCACTGCTCTCATGCGAGCAGCAAGAGGCTAGTTGGTGCACAGCAGGTCTCTGGGCTGGCAGTGCGTGCTCCTGCCTGTCTGCAGGACCTTTTCCAGGGAGATCCTGGGTACCCTAAGTCAGTCTCTGTTTGCTTCCTTTCCTGTAGGGTTTTCTCCTGACAGGGAAACCCAGGCACTGATGCCCTGGGGCACACAGTTCTGTGACGGAGAGTTGGGCACGCATCAGGTCTCTGTGCTCACAGGTGGAGCCTAGTTCAGAGATGGTGGCTCGTGCCTGCCATTCTGTGGGACCTTTTCCCGGGGAAGACTGGGTGATCTTGGTCAGTCCCATTTCCTTCCTTCCCTGTGTGTTTTTCTCGTGACTGGGACTCCCAGTCTCTGGTGTTTTTGTGCCCACCATTCAGCCTGGGAAGGTGATCAGAACACACAGGCGTGTGGCTCTGGTCTGGTGACTGACTGAGTGCCTGTACGGCCCAGGATCTCTTCCGGGTTCTGGCTGGGTATCCTGGGAATGGACCGGGCCAGTTCCTGAACCGTGGAGTTTCCTCTCACCTGGAAAACAGGATTGCTGTTGTTTTAAGGCCCAGAGTTCAGGCTCTTGGTCGCTGTACTGAAAATGTTGTTCTGCAGCTCAGAAGCAGCATCCTCCTGGAGCCACTATCTTGTCCCCCTCCTCATATCTTTTTATTTTATTATTTTTTTAAACCTACTGAGTCCAGTTAGCGCTGTCTATGTGAATGTGTGTACAGCCCTTATCTGGAGCATGAGAAACCTAGCAGGGCCACATACCTGTAGCTAAAGGACTCCCTCTCAGAACAGCCATAATAGCCAGTAGCTCCCAATCTAGGGTTGGGGGGCCTCATGAGCCCCTCCCCCACCTACATTGGAATGCTGCTTAGCTTGTTCCTGAGCAGGTCTTATGCAGGGAACCACACCTGCTGAGTTTCTGAGTACAAAGGCCCTATCATGTCCAGAAGGTACTGATTCAAAGCAGTCCTCATTTATTGCTGGCTCTTACCAATGTTCCCCCATGTTGTTTTCTGTGCCTTGGAGGCATCAGGTGTGATGCACACGTCCCATTTCAGGCTCAGCACTCCACACAAACTTGTTCTCTGTACTTTAAATAGGCTTTTGTTTTAATAAATGAAACGTAAATTGCCTCCAGTTTTGCTTTTTTAAAATCGAAGTAATCATCCAGGCCTTACTTCCACAGTTCAGGCTGATTGTTGGAGGTACACAGACCCAATCTCTTTTACACAAGATTGGGGGTGAGGGGATGACACCCCATACTTCTACCAAACTATGAAGTAACTTACTATGGTTGAGTTTGTAGCTTTATTGGAATGACAAATGCAGCTCTCTCTTTCTGTTTAGTACAAGATCTTCCACCCTGCCAGCTGGAGGTAGTCTCGCTGGGTTCACTTCCACCCTGCTTGAGATCTCCAGTTTGGTTTTGGAACCCACACCATGACAGAAAACATTCTGTCATGAAAAGAATAAAACTCTGAAGAAGGAGAAAAAAAATCTGTAAATCATGAAGCTGTAAAGAAAGGGCCCACCGTGGAGGTTGTTTTGTGACCAAGCAAAGAATATCTGTGGGACATTTCAACTGTGTTTGGGACAGAAGTCTCTTTCTTCAAGTGATTTCAGGTGTCAGCGTTAAGAATGTGGGTTGAGTAGAGGGAAAGATTTTGGTTTCAAATGTGGGGGAAATTCCTTTCTCTCTCTGAACATGGTACAAGGGTGGTATCGGTGAACACAAATGGATGCAGCATGTGACTGACCTGTCCGGTTTGTGTCTGCGCTGCCTGCTGTCTTCCTGGATGAGCTTGTACGGTTGTAAAATTGCTCCTTCTTGGCATGGCCTCCTGCAGGGAGAGCGTTTTCTCTCTTATCGCCCTCTTACCTGAGAAAACATATTTTTCGTGGCTGGATGCAGCTGGTGTTACCTTGAGAGAGGCCGAGGACTTTGAAAGAACTCATACATTGCGTGAAGGAATGAGGTGAGCAGCCTCTGAGGTCCCTGCAGGGACAAAGGTGATGTCTGGTTCCAGTCTGTGTTAGCCTTTGCTTTTTCAGCCCACAGTTTGTGTAAACCAAAGCGCACAGGGGATGAGGGCTGCCCTTGGATCCATTTGGATTGGGGTTCTGCTCTAATTGAACAGCAGACGGCAGCAAGCTGATAGTGGGTGACACCGGAGTTTCAGCCTGATTAGGGAATAGAGGGGAAGTGGCTCCAATTACTAGAGCCATGTTTGCCAGAGTGAAACAGGGTGAACCAGAGGGAAGTAATCAAGCCACCAAGGAAACAATGCCAGGTAGTTGGGTCAGTCAGTACTGTTCTGGAGCATTGAGCATTGACAGCGGACACGGCCCTATACGCCAGCTCTGTGAAGATTAATTGAAGAGAATTTTTCTCAAAGGGCAGCATGTTTAGTAGACACACCGGTCTTTTCAAAGCTTTACAGCAATTTTTCTTTTTAAAGAAAAAAAGGGGGTTAAAAACCCCAGGACTTCAGAGAAGGCTGTTGATGGCAATGAAACACACTCAGATAATGAGTTTATAATGCTTTGACGTGGTCTTCCACCCTCTCCTAACCTGTTCTCCCCGTACCTTGGCATTTCCTGTCCCCATGCCAACTGGAGCAGCAGGCTGATTCTTTGACTCAGTTGCCTTGCACTTTCTTCTCTGGTGCAGTAGCCTAGCACAAGCTCTTATACAAACCGTGTGAGCTTATCCGGGTCAAAAGGGAAGGAAGGGCAAAGCAGAAGACAAACTGGAACGTGTCTTTGGTTGGTTGCTGCTTTAATACATTTCCACTAATACAATCCTCGTTAGAACCTCTCACCACAATTTGGCAGTTCCCCAAATAATTTTTAATCAGGGCAGATCCTATATAACCAAAGCATGCAAAGGGGCAATGCAGCTATTTCAGGAGCAGTCGCTCACCATCTCCTTGAAGAATAAAGACTCTGTGATTAACAAGCCAGGGCTCTGCCTTCCTCCTCGTGCTCCAGATAAGCATCTTGCTCTTTTTGTTAAAATGACAGGTGACCTGTGAGTAAGGTGCCTGGTCATCTGAATCTTAGCTGCTGGCTGAGTCTTGGCTCTTACTGAATGTCATGCTCCTGTAGCAGTAACAGAACATTCCACTGTCACTTGGTTGGCATCTCAGGGAAACGCTAAACATCCTCTCTTCTCAAGGTGGCTCAAGAATAACATTTCATTCCCATAGAGTTCTCCTTTCACAGAACCAAGAGTTTAAGAAAATACCTCTGTGAAATTGTAAAATTTGATTGACAAACAAGGGAGCTTTGATTCTAAAATATAAGAGCTTAGGGTCATTTTCACAGTTTGAAAAGGCAGAAAATGAAGATTGAGAAGAGAAAATACAGAAAAGTAAGGGAGTCTATAGGGAGAGGTAGAAGTTGTTGGAAAGAATTAGGAAGTAAAAACAAAAACAAAAACAAAACAAAAAACTTGGTTTGTGCTGTCTATGTGCTCTTGAAAGACAGAAGGTAACATAAACTTTGACTTATAAATTTTATCAAAATTAGAATTACCATATGATCCAGCTATACTTCTCCTAGGAACTCCAAAGGCAACCTGAGTCAGAAAGCTTCTTCCAGAATGGAAGCACCGTAGGTCTCTATGAACTGAGACGTAAGATATAAAACATGGCTGATACAAGCGATGGAATTTTATTTAGTCATAAAGAAAAACAAAATTATGTCATTGGAAGGCTACAGAGCTAGGGCACTTCCCACTTGCCCCACTTTCTTCTCAGAGAGGCAGATACCAAAGGTCTTCCCCAGCTAGAGCCCAGCCCAGAGGACACAAGGACATACTATGTCTTCAAAGGGACCCTACGGTTCCAGGTAGAAACTAGAAGCTTCAGTTCCATCATGACATCCTTATCTAATTTATTGTAGTTGGTGACACCTAGATAGTTTTTATTCTCTCTCTCTCTTTTCCTAATAGATCTCCAGGACACACTGGCAAAGTTCCCTGAAGGGCTTTGCACTACTTTGCACTATACCTTCTCTATGGATTTGCTGTTTGTTTTTCCTCACTCAGTGTAGTCCATCTTCCCTCAGCACAATGCTCAGACCTTGGGTACCTTTGTTCAGTGACACATGAGATGATAGGCACACGCTATTAACTTCATGAAGTTCTCATGGTGAAGAAAAAGCATTACATAATGAATATAAACCAGCTGTAAGATTATAACGCAGTGCTGAGTGAGTGTCAGCTAAAATTATAGAAATGTACCACATGCTCAGAGCTTAGTGTTTTGAAAAGGTAGGAAAGCATAGAAAGGGAAATAAAAAAATGATCATTGTTCTGTTATTTCATGAGTCTTCTGGGATGAAAACCCTGCTCAAAGCCTGCTTTTGTGCAGCCTCCATTTAAGAGTTAAGAGTGGCTTTCAAACTATTAAGAACTTTAACTACAGTAGTTTACACACACACACGCATACCACACACATGCACACTCTCTGAGAGAGAGAGGGAGAAGACAGAGAGAGAAAGAGAAAGATATAGAAAGAGAGAGAAAGAGAAAGTTGCAGAACCCACATATAGCTATTAATACTGAAAATTGCTATCTGGTCTTTATTTTCTATTTTTTGAATTCTTATAGATTATTTTATTTTTGTAATTTTCTTAACCCTCATCCCAATCCCAATCGAAGCTCCCACTCTCTTCTCCTCCCAGTCCCACCCTCTTGCCCTCTTCTCCCATTCCCTCCTCCCCTTCTCCTCAGAAAATGGGAGCCTCCCCCCTCCCCCAACCTGCTCCAACACATCATGACAAAGCACAACCTTTTTCATGGAGGCCAGATAAGGCAACCCAGTTAGGGGAAAGGGATCCAAAAGCAGGCAGCTATATCCATATCAGAGACAGCTCCAATTGCTAGGGGGTCCCACATGAAGACCAAGCTGCCCATCAGCTACATATGAATAGGGAGCCTAGGTCTAATCCTTGTATGCTCTTTGGTTGGTGGTTCAGTCTCTGTGAGCCCCTACGGGCCTAGTTTGTTGACTCTTGTTCTTCTTGTGGGATTCTTTTCCCCTCTGGGTCCCTATGTCTTTTTCCCAACTATTCCACAAGATTCCCTGAGCTCTGCCTAATGGTCGGCAGTGGGTCTGAGCTGTTTCCATCCACTGCTGGGTGGAGCATCTCACCTTTCAGAGGAAAATTAGGCTAGCGTCCTGTTTGCAAGCATAGCAGAGAATCTTTAATAGTGTCAGGGGTTCGCTTTCTTCCATGCGGTGGGTCTCAAGTTGGTCTTGTCATTGTTTGGCCATTCCCTCAATCCCTGCCCCATTTTTACCCCTGCCCATCTTATACACAGGGAAAATTTGGGGTTGAAGATTTTATGGGTGGATTGGTGTCTCCCTCCCTCCGCTGGAAGTCCTGACAGGATATTGGATGTGGCCACTTCAGGCTCCACTGCTAGGAGACTTAGCTAGTGTCACCCCTATATCCTCCCAGGAGCCTACCCCCATGAAGGCCTTCAGCTAGTCCCAGCTTGTTTCCCCTCCCTCCACACTTCTTTTCTCACTCCCAGCCCTCTCACCTCCCACCCACCTACAATCTCCCCACACCTGATCCCCACCTTCATTCCCCTCCCTATGCACTGTCTGACTCAGTTCCCTCTCCTTCCACTTTTGAGTGGAATTCAAGTATCCTCGCTTGGGTCCTCCTTGTTACTTAGCTTCTTTGGGTCTGTGGATTGCAGTATGGTTATCCTGTACTATATGGCTAATATCCACTTACAGAAGTGCGTACATGCCATGCGTGTCTTTTTGGGATCTGGGTTACCTCACTCAGGATGATATTTTCTAGTTCCATCCATTTGTCTGAAAAGTTCATGATGTCCTTGTTTATAATAGCTGGGTAGTACTCCATTGTGTAAATGCAGCTCTACCACGTGTTCTTTGTTCACTCTTTGGTTGAGGGACATCTGAGTTGTTTCTAGTTTCTGGCTATTATGAATAGAGCTGCTATGAACACAGTTGAGCAAGTGTCTTTGTTGTGTGGTGGAGCATCTTTTGGGTACATGCCCAGTGTTGGTGTACTTTTAAAAAACTTTTTATTTGAATGCAGCGACCAGGAGATTGAACTCTGGGACCTAAAACGCCAGCATTGTGAGTGCCAGGTGAGCGGAACTCCTACAGTGAGAAAATCAAGTGGGAAAACCATAGGGACACCCAGTTATTACCTGGAGAAATTTCCCGGTGACCAGCGGCGCACAGCTCTGATCTGGACGAGCGGCCTTGCTGGGTGCCCGAACCCGCCATTGTAGACTGGATCGCACAGCCTCGCGGGCAGTCTCTGGAGGAGCCGGGTGCAGTTTTCCCTGAACTGCGCCCTGCGAGCTCACACTGCACCCGGGTTCTGCTTCGACCCACAGGTGTGCTGCGGGTGCGAACCGATCATCGGAACCACACCAGACTGAGTGGAGTGGGGGACCATTTTGACCAGTCCGCACACTCCGGGTAGACGCCAAACGCTTCCACCAGCAAAAACTCAGTCAGTGTGTGAGTCCGCCTGTGGATCTGGGAGGAACCCGAGTTCTGCCTCAACCCACGGCTGAGAGGATCCTGGGACCATCTTGACCAGACCACACACTGAGGGCGAAAGCTGCACGCATCCACCAGCAAAAACCCCAGTTCGGGTGTCTGTCCACGGACCAGACAGAGAAGGCCTCGGGCACCATTTCAGACAGCCCTGCATACAGGGGATGCACACAAACCCAAACCCACTGTGTGTGCCCCAAATATCATCTCAGACCGTGGTGCACAGCCCCTGGCACAGAAGGAGGCACCAAATCTCCATTCCAGGGGAGAGCCCTTAGCAGCAAGCCCAGGGAGGAGTCCACAGCCCCCAGCTGACATCTCAAACAGGGACACTCAGACTCTAGCACAGAGTGAGGAGTAAAGACTCCAGACCAGAGGGGTGACCAGCCTGCAGTGCTCACAGCTTCTAGCACAGAGCACGAAGCTGGGCACACAGAG
>JAQQSO010007666.1:0-10470 GCA_028658305.1 Pachyuromys duprasi | reverse complement strand
ATATAATTTTCCTGTGTCTCCACTGAATTAAAAACTCCACTGCTTTTGGGGGTTTCCAGTGGGGCCATGGTGTCCTGATTTTTGTTGGGTGAGTTCTTTCGCCGATTTCTGGGCATTTGTTTATATATAATCAGGGAGCTGTTTGTGCTTTAAGGCTCTACTTCAGTCTGAATCTGTCAATCTCTTGTGTCAGGAGTATTCTTCAAGAAGATCAGGTATTTCCGGTGGTTTGTGGTGTGTGTTGTGTCTCAGTTGAACTCTGTTGTGGGCTCTGTGTGCCCAGCTTTGTGCTCTATGCTAGAAGCTGTGAGCACTGCAGGCTGGTCACCCCTCTGGTATGGAGTCTTTACTCCTTACTCTGTGCTAGAGTCTGAGTATCCAGGTTTGAGATGTCAGCTGGGGGCTGTGCACTCTGCCCTGGGCTTGCTGCTAAGGGCTCTCCCTTGGAATGGAGATTTGGCGCCTCCTTCTGTGCCTGGGGCTGTGCACCCCGGTCTGAGATGATATTTGGGGCACACACAGTGTGTTTGGTTTGGTGTGCATCCCCTGTATGTAGGCCTGTCTGATATGGTGCTGGAGGCCTTCTCTGTCTGGCCTGTGGACAGACACCCGAACTGGGGTTTTTGCTGGCGGATGCGTGCAGCTTTTGCCCTCAGTGTGTGTCTGGTCAAGATGGTCCTCGGATCCTCTCAGTCTGTCGTGGTTCCAGCGATAGGTGCGCCAGCTGCACACCCGTGGGTTGAGGCAGAACGTGTTCCTCCCAGACCCGCCAGGGGACTCACACACTGACTGAGTTTTTGCTGGCGGAAGCGTTCGGCCGGCGCCCCGCAGTGTGTGGACTGGTCAAAGCGGTCCCCCAACCCACTCAGTCTGGGGTGGTTCCGGTGATCGGTCTGAGCCTGCAGCACACCCGCGGGTTGAAGCAGAACCCGGGTGCAGTGTGAGCTCGCAGTGCGCAGTTCAGTGAAAACGGCACCCGGTTCCTCCTGACACTGCCCGTGAGACTGTGTGATCCAGTCTATAATGGCGGGTGCGGGCACTCAGCGCGGCTGCTCCTTCAGATCAGAGCTGTGAGCCGCTGGTCACCGGGAAAATTTTCCAGGTAATAACTGGGTGTCCCTAGGGTTTTCCCACTTGATTTTCTCACGGTAGGAGTTCCGCTCACCTGGCACTCACAATGCTGGCATTTTAGGTCCCAGAGTTCAGTCTCCTGGTCGCTGTGTTGTTTTTGCTCTCCACTCCTCAGACACAGTGTTCTCTCGTCTTATTTATTTTTATATCAATCACAGGTTATGTACTTTGTGTCCCAGCCGTATCCCCCTCCCTCATTTCCTCCCACTCTCCCCATCCCTCTATCATCTCCCCCCTGCCCCTCTCCAAGTCCACTGATAGGGGAGGACCTCCTCTCCTTCCATGTGACCCTAGCTTATCATGTCTCTTCAGGGATGGCTGCAATGTCCTCTTCTGGGGTCTAGCAAGCCTGTTCCTCCTTCGCCCTGGGTAAGGGGTGTGAGGAGGGTCGAAGAGCCAGCCATTGAGTTCATGACAGAAATAGTCCCTTTTCCCCTGACTAGGGTACCCAGTTGGATACTGAGCTACCATGGGCCACATCTGAGCAGGGGTTCTAGGTTATATCCATACATGGTCCTTAGTTGGAGAAACAGTCTCATAAAAGACCCCTGTGCCTTGATCTAATTGGTCTTTGTGGAGCTCTTGTCCTCGCCAAGTCTTACTAACTCCACCTTCTTTCATATGATTCCCTGCACTCTGCCGAAGGCTTGATTGTGAGTCTTAATATCTGGTTTAATACATTGCTAGTTAGAGTCTTTCAGAAGCCATCTGTGGTAAGCTCCTGTCTTGTTTTAATTGGATTACTTGATTTGTTGTTGTCCAACTTCTTGAGTTCTTTTTATATACTGGATATTAACCCTCTGTCAGATATAGGGTTGGTGAAGATCCTTTCCCAATCTGTAGGCAGTCCTTTTGTTTGGCAACAGTGTCCTTGGCTTTACAGAAGCTTTTCAGTTTCATGAGGTACCATTTATTGATTGTTGTTAGAGCCTGTACTGTTGGTATTCTGTTCAAGAAGTTGTCTCCTGTGCCAATGAGGTCAAGACTTTCCCCCCACTTTTTCTTCTAACAGGTTTAGCGTGTCTGGCTTTATTTTGAGGTCTTTGATCCACTTGGACTTTAGTTTTGTGCAGGGTGATAAATATGGATCTATTTGCATTTTTCTAAATGTATACATCCAGTTAGACCAGCACCATTTGTTGAAGATGCTATCTTTTTTCCATTGTATTATTTTGGCATCTTTGTCAAAAATCAGATGTTCAAAAGTATGTGGGTTTATTTCTGGATCTTCAAGTTGATTCCATTGATCCACCATTCTATTTCTATGCCAGTACCATGCAGTTTTCATTACTGTTGCTCTATAGTATAGCTTAAGATTAGGGATGGCAATATCTCCAAATTATCTTTTATTGTAGAGAATTGTTTTAGCAATTCTAGGTTTCTTGTTATTTCAAATGAAGTTGAGAATTTTTCTTTCAAGGTATTTAAAGAATTATGTTGGTAATTTTATGGGAATTGCATTGAATCTGTAGATGGCTTTTGGTAATATGGCCATTTTTACTGTTAATCCTGCCAAGCCATGATCATGGGGGATCTTTCCATCTTCTGATATCTTCTTTTAATTCTTTCTTCAGAGATTTGAAATTCTTCTTCATACAACTCTTTGACTTGCTTGGTTAGGGTCACACCAAGGTACTCTATGTCCTTTGTAGCTATTGTGGAGGATGTTGATTCCCTAATTCCTTGACCACTCTTATTTGGTGATGACTTCTTTTCATATTGTTCAATATGAATAAATCACATTTTGTCCATCCAGTAATGGATATGGGTATTGATGTGTCAGCTTGAAGAATGTTACAAAAACATAACTGGTAGCAGTTCTCAGCGTGGTATTGGATGACACTGGTAAAAGCCAGCATTCTTGTCCTTTTCCTGATCTTGTGGAGAAAGCTGTATATCTTTTCAATTCCATTTGTATTAAATATATATATTCAACGTAAAATTATGCAAGATTTGCCTTTGACATAATCTCCAAATCATTAGTGTTTATAATATGGTACCATTTGTGGAAATATGTAAATATATATCTACAAGGCAAACACCTTTGAAAGAGTCCCCATATAATTAAGAATTCTGTTATTTCTCAGCATCTTCTTTGATATACTGCTGGGTAGAGTCTTTCAGAGGCCCTCTGTGGTAGACTCCTTTCCTGTTTCCTGTTTTCTTCTTCATCCAATGTCTATCCCATTTGAAGCTGAGACTCATAACCAAACTTTGGGCAGAGTGTAGAGAATCATATGAAAGAAGAGGGAGTTAGTAAGACCTGAAAAGTACAGAAGCTCCACAAAGAGAGCAACAGAACCAAGATATCTGGGTACAGGGGTCTTTTCTGAGACTGATAATCAAACCAAGCTCCATTCATGGATAGGTATATCCTAGAACCCTTGTTCAGATGTAGCCCATGTCAATTCAGTATCCAAGTGAGTGTCCTAATAAGGAGAACAGAGACTGTCTCTAACATGAACTCAGCAGCTGGCTCTTTGACCACCCTCCCTGAGAGAGGAACAGCCTTGTCAGGCCACAGAGGAGGACATTGCAGCCAATTCTGATGAGACCTGATAAACTAGGGTCAAATGGAAGGGGAGGAGGACCTCCCCTATCAGTGGACTTGGGGAGGGGCATAGGAGAAGATGAGAGAGGGAGAATAAGATTGATAGGGAATGAGGGAAAGGGCTACAGCTGGGATACAAAGCAAATAAAATGTAATAATGTAAAAAAATAAAAATTTAATTAAAAATAATAACTCTGTTAAATCAAAGTGCTTTCTTTTTTTTCTACCAGCTTTATCTTTTTTCTGGTGACACTGAAACATATTTCAATCTATTCGTTTAATAATTAGAGACACTTAATATTTGTAAACTCAAAGTTAACTGTATAATGTGTATTCTAAAATAGTAGGCCAAAGAGACAATTTTCCTAACTGATATTGAAAGAAATTATTAGCATGCTGCAGTACTTGTCTAACTCCCTTAGATTCATTATTTTGGATTAATTCCATGAAAATCTAGAAAATGCTTATGGTGATGAATTCTTAAGATATACAACTGTTCAAAGAGATAAGAACTGTTCATGAATTTATTATGTATTCAAATATATTATACGGATCTTAACTGTTATAAATATTTCCTACTTTTTAATATAATTACTAAATATTGGTAGAGAATGTACATTAGCATTTGCCCATTAAAATCAGATTACAAAATTCTGAACTATTAAGATTTATTAACCTTGCACAAGTTTATATACAAACTGTTCAAAACATTGTATTTGTGAAATACTTTATATACATTTGCCTTTTTCACATGAAATGCCTTCTCTGATAATGAGAACAAAACTATGATAGATAAGAAGCCATTTCGATGCCAACTGTATATCAGTTACAGTACTGGGGCTTGAAGATACAGTCATCAAACTAGATAATCAGGAAGCATATACTCTAGCAAGAGAGACAATTAATCAAATATCAGTAATGAATTGTGGTAATTATTACAAAAAAAGAACAGGGAGTTACAGAAAGACCAACACTACATATTCTCTCTCATATGGTGAATCTAGCTTCTAATTTTCATATATTTGTATTTATATTAGAATAAACACACATAGAGCTTACAAAAGTAGAAGAAATCAATGGGAAGAGAAAAAAAATACTTAAAGGTGAGGAGTGTTAATGAGGGAGCAAAAGTCAACCCAAACTAAGTATGTATGGAAATTCCAAGGAAATTTGACACTTTGTATACTAATTTCAAAAATGTTTCTTTGCAAAAAAAGAGGCAAAACAGCTTGTTCTTAGACGAGGTAGAGAAGGAACCTTCACAGATATTTAGGAGGGACAGTATCAGGAGTTTCTTTGCAAGATATTCTCAATGCTTTAATAGTTTAAGGTGATGGCTGGGGAAATACTAAGGTAGAAATGACAGAAAATCATAGAAACCGATCTGGACAAGATTGAAAAAAAAGTAAAGCATTAGAACCCATAGTAAAATTGCTCATCACTCATATGCATTGCAAAGGATCATGAAACAACCAGCATAGTGGCATTTTCTTGTACATAAATGGATAGTAAAAAAAAGCACTAGGCAGAGAGATCTGAAAGAAACAACTAAGTGTTAATAACTACCATTGTTTCTGGTTATGGTAGATTATGAGCACTATTTTGTGTACTCATGTGCTGAAGATTATATGTTGTTTTTGTAATAACAAACTATAATACATTATGAAGTAGTCTTTTATGGTTTAACCAGTCTTTTTACCGTTTTCTGAAAGCACAATTGAATGAACACCAATTAAGGGGAAAACTTGGATACATAGTAGTGAAACGGTTTCAGCAGATAAGAGAGCACTTGCTGCTCTTATAGAGTATTGGTATTTGGTTCCCTACACACACATAAGGATTTAACACTTTTTTGGTCTCTGAGGACACACACATACACACACACACATACACACACACACATACACCACTCTGATTAGTATGCACATCATCTCAGATACCTATCATTTTTTGCAGGGATAACATCCAATGTCTTCTTGAAATGTACATTATTGGTAATTATAGTCACCTGAAAAACTTCTTAATGGCATCATAGAAATTATGCTTACTTTGATCTATCCCTTCTCATTTATTTCTCCTCTCTCTTCTCTAGACTCATGTTTCCATTCTACTCTCTGCGAAAACAGTACTTTTAGATTCTGTGTATGTGGGAGATTTTGTGCAATTTATCTTCTTGTGCTTGGCCTATTTCCATTAATAAAATGTTCTCCAGTTTCATCTATGCTGCATAAAGTGACAGGAAGTCATCCTTTTTCCCAAAGAAAATGAAACAAGTGTCAAATGCATATTTTCACCTCCACATTTACTGCAGCATTATTCAATAGGAAATCAACTAAAGTTTCCTGCAATGGGTCATTTCAGAGTTTTCTTAACACAATGGGTAAACCCCTGCATCCTGTCACCACATCACAGAATATCATGACCTCATAGAGGCCATTCAAAACTACACAGTGAAATCTTCTCTCAGTTAAAATAACTGTTGTATATACTATGTGTGGATTGTTGTTCAGAAAGAACAACAATAAGGACTAAATCTTGTTTTGTGGGGATCTTCTTAATCGTTTGTGTTAGACATAGAAATTCAGAAAGTAATTGGTACTTGTATGTTTTACTCCTGAGAACTAACTGAATAAGAAACAAATTGTAGTTTTCCAGGTATGATTGGAGAAACAACAACCATGTTCTCACATGTTCAGTGGGTGAAACAATTAGTGTGGATGCAAAATGCCATTAATTTTAAAGCAAACTGCAATATTAGAAAGGAAACAAAACAGTGGACTTGAAAAGGAGCAGGGAAGAGGTGAGGGAGAGAGGGTGGGGTTGGGAGGGAATGAGGGAGAGGCTATGGCTGGATACAAAGTAAATAACCTATGATTAATATAAAAAATAAAAATAAAAAGTTATTGTAAGACACACAAAAAAAGGAAACAAAACAAATGTGAAGAGAAATGTCTGTTTAGGAATTAACAGAACATGGTAATTCATTTTTGGTCTTTAAAAAAATCTCCTTGTCAGTTAATTTGAATCTTATGTAATTTTTAATAGAATGTGCTCTCCTGTAATTTTTCTCTTATGACTTTCTTTTTCTTGTCCTTTTGTTACATATACATAAAATAGAAATCAAGTCTATAGTATCTTTAGCACTAAAATTTATCAAAGTTTGTAATTTACCATTCATTTATTTTATCTTTTGTCATAGCAAGTGCTTTTATTTTATATAGATAAATGTGTTTGAATTTTTTAAAGTAACTTCTGGTCATCTTGTCTTGCCAATCTCACTTCTTATCCTTTATTTCCCTCCAAGATTTTAATTTTTGTTTACACTAAGTATTTAACCCATCTGGTTATTTCCTATTTTTCTTTTTTCTTTGGGTTTTTATAATATGATATCAATTAGGATCCTAATTTTATTTGCTTCTATATGGATAGTCAGTTTTCCCAAAATCTCATGTTAAATATTCCACCCTTTCTCACTGAATTTGAATACCGCCTTTGTTGTATATTATCATAACATGTGTATTGAGATTTATCACATTTTATTCTTCAATTTATCTACAGCTTATTATTGTGCAATTCGTTCTTGAGTTATTCAGAGTTGTTTATTAAATAACGGTGCCTTCTCCGCTGAATTAAAATGACGCATATATCTGTTCTACTTGTCTTTCAATTTGAGCACTAGTATCTTTCCCTTTTCTATTCTGCAGCTCTAAAATATGTTGTTATATCTGGCAACAGGTCATCTCCTTCTGTTTGTTTTTACTTGTCTTTATCAAAAATTAATTGAATATTTTCACATGAACTATAAAGTGTCTGGGCCACATCATAACTCCCTCTGTACATTCAGACACTAAGTATGTATGGAAACAAACTGTGATATGATGTGTTTGCATCACCTGTATAGGTATACTTCCTTACAGCAGTTTCATTATTTGTACACCTTTTTGTTTTACATTTTCAATGTCCACTGTTTTGTTTATTTTTTATACTTTGTGTTCTTACATTATAATTATGAATGCTATGGTTTGAATCTGAACTGTTCCCAACAGGATCAGGGTTGGAGTGCTTGTACAGCAACTGCTGTGCTATTCTGAGAAACTGAGGAGACTTTACAAGGTGGGGCCTAGATGGTGGCAGTGGATTCCTACCTGCAAATTGTTAAAGTTTACAGCGCATCCCCAAGTTCTAGTCGTTCTTTGCTGTTTTGTCCTCCTGGATGTAAATATCCGCAGCTTTATGCTCCAGGAACTGAGCCTCAGGCTCTGCCTTATCATAATGGAGACCCCTCTGAAACCATGATATATAAAACCTTTTTCCCTTAAGTTGTTTCTGTCAGTTACAACTAACACAGTGCAGGATTCTTTTCATTTTATTATCAAATTGCTGAGGTGAAATCAAAGAAGCTAATTTTAACATATTAATATTGAGCTTTTTGTATTTCTTTCTCTCATTCTTTTTAATGTTTATATGTGTTTAGACTGAATGTATGTCATGCACTTCATGCATGCCTGGTGCCTGAGGAGGTCATATCCCTTGGAATAGGAGTTATAAACTCAGTTGATGCTGGGAACTGAGCCCCAGTCTTCTGGAAGATCAGCAAGTGCTCTTACCACTAAGTTATCTCTACACCTCTCTCTGGACACACATGCTATTATGATTTTAAAGATAGGGTTCTCTACGTAATTCTAGCTGACCTAGAATTTGCTAAGTAGATCAGACTGGGCTCAAACTTGCTGTGATTCCTGTCTCTGCTTCTCAAGTGCTGAAATTACAGACTGTAACACCAAACCCTATTTTAAGATTGATTTATAGCTTATTACTTATATCTTATGATTTATATCATATTATTTATATCTTATACATACATTTATATATAATCATATACCATTATCTTTATTATCCTAATAATATTACTTTATATAGTAGAAACAACTCTATTTTTCTGAATTTTAATAAAAATTATTCTGCATATTTCTTCATAAAGTATAATGCAAACGTTTACTTAAACTTACTTTTTCTAAAGAACTTATACAGAGTCAGATTAGGTCCAGCTGGAGATTCTCTTTAAAATTCTGTCTTGAAGGTTCTTTATAATGGGATCTGATGAATGTTTCCCCTTCAAAAATGTACAGAACTAAGCTGTCATCATCATGTAGAAAAAGCCAAAAATGGTAAGACGTACAACCAGGCTTGAAAATGGCATGGGAATACCATCAAGAAACCCTGGATCACAAAGATTCAAGTCTTAAGGAATTCAGCACCAAGTTCCTGAGGAACATGTTTGCCAAGAAGCATAAGAAAGACCCTGAAATGATGGAGGGAAACTGTGAAAAATAATCGATGAATGTACATGTGTAGAAGCCATCAAGAAGGTCACTGGTTCTGCCAACCAAAGGGAAAGACTCAAATCACGACCAATGATGTCTGCTCAGTAAGGGATCAGCTCTGGTTCCAGCTCCAACTCCAGCATGGTACCCAAATATACGTAGGCCTTTGTGAAATCCATATAGTAAGGACCTCTCTCTGTCAATGTGAAAACAGATAGACTGGCATGACCTTCCTCCACTCCCAAGCTGTGTACAGGTTGTTGGTGTCCTGTGCTGTTTCCACAAATAAATTTGAAGCAGGACCTGTTCAAAGAAAATACTAAAGCAATGAGTGAAGCATATCATTCCTTTAACCTATTATTAAGAATTATTATACTAAGCTATTCACAAATTTACAGTATACAATTATTAAATATTTTACTGAATTCAATTTTGTAATTTAACATTTAGAATTTTGATATTAATTTTTACAATTAGTAGTAGATAAATATTTTATAATAAATACTCTTTGTAAGGGTGCAGTTCAGGTTTTAAAATTTAAAAAAAAATGTTTTTTGAGACAAGTTCTCACTATGTAGTCCTAGCTAAACTGGAGCTCATGTAGACCCAGGCTGCCCTCAGTTTTACAAAGACACACTGGCCTATCTCTAAATAGGGCTAGGATTAATGGTGTGTACCTGTTGTAAATGAGCAAAAGAAACTTACTCTAAGTACTACCATCTTGTTTTTAGACTCCATTTAATCACACGAAGAAGCTAAATTCAAGGCCCTGGGCCCAGGGAAGGTGGAGAATTCCCAATAGCTGAACAGGTTCTGTTATAAAGAAAAAAATGTCTGAGTCCAGATACCTCAAGGATAACTTGTAAGGAGATAGTTGTGTGAGTCCAAACATGTCAAAGACAACTTCTCCATCTTCCTGGCAAGGTCAAACAAGTTCTTTTTTTTTAATTTATATTTTGATATATTCTGTTTTTTTATAAATTTATTTATTTTTATGTCAATCACAGGTTAGGTTTTTTGCATCCCATGTGTAGCCCCCTCCCTCCCTCCCTCCCACCCTCCCCAACCCTCCTTCATCTCCTCCCCACCCCCTCCAAGTCCACCAACAGGGGAGGATCTCCTCCCCTTCCATCTGATCATCTTGTCTCCTCAGGGCTGGCTGCAATGTCCTTCCCTGGGATCTAGCCAGGCTGTTACTCCCTGGCATGTATGGGGGAGGGCCAAAGAGCCAGCCATCAGGTTCAAGACTGAAACAGTCCCTGTTTCCCTTACAAGGGTCTTCAGTTCGACAATGAGTTATCATGGGCCACATCTGAGCAGGGGTTCTAGGCCATATCCATATATGGTCCTTGGTTGGAAAAACTGTCTCATATAAGACCCCTGTGACCTGCTCAGTTTGATATTTGTGGAGCTCTTGTTCTCCCCAAGTCTTACTAACTTCCCCTATTTTTATTATTATGCCCC